>JAOXOE010028193.1:0-16644 GCA_028565055.1 Phoeniculus purpureus | reverse complement strand
GTTTTTCAGTTTCACCAATAAGAAGCTCCAGCAAAGCCATCTTCGTGGACAAAACCTACCTATTTAAAGAAGCTCATGAAAAGATAAGCTGCTGTTTCTGTTGCCTGAAACACAATACAAATAACTATTTCATTGCAGATGAAATGTTATTATTGTGGCACTTGAATGTAGCATGTACAGCTACATTGGTCTTGTTTGTACCTGTCGATTTAGAGTTTTCTCTCTGAATCATTTGCAAGGTACTTCTCACCCTCCTTCCTGTCTGCCGTAGTTATGCTGTTTCCACATGCAGTAATGTTCTCCCTTTTCCCCCTACGAGCTGAATATGTGCTTATAATTGTGCACTTAAATATAGTCATACTCCAAGAGTAGTTGTTCAGGCCAGTTTAAAATTGTACTAGAACTGAAAGTAATACTTTCTAGTTCAGGCTGGAACTTCTTTATCCTAAGAATCCGAAACAAAACAGGTTAATTGGAATAATTTAGTAATACTGACCTCCAGGGATATTTAGGATGTACTGTTCCTCTAAAAAAGGTTTTGTTTTATAGACTCTGGGAAATCCAAACCAGAACAAAATAATCTAAATCAAGACAAAATGACTTAATAAAAACCAAGACTCAAGCTCCTCAACTTGAGTCATCAGCAAAATCAAATCTCTATGTTGAAGAAGTTGCTCTACCTAAGAATTTATGGTCTTGCCTGTCTTGAGTCTCCAGGCAAGTGTTATGCTTTTACTAGGTCATGTGAAATACATTCACCATTCTATGAGAAGCAACACTTTAACTGTGGATGGACAGCAACTCCCAGTTGCAGGTAGAGATGTTAGTGCTCTTCTCCAGGGAAGAACTGGAGTGGAAAATACCCAAGGAACATTATAAATAGGGTATTTCCACCTCCAGAACTGCTAGGAATGTTTGTAATTTCCACTTGAGCTGGCTTCATGTAGATCCAGCTTCTGTGAATTTACTCAAAAGGTAGAACTTTTGGAGCTCTTTTAATGTACAGAAACCTTCTAGGAATCTCAGCTGCCCCTTCCCAGAAGTTTGGATTAAAAAATGAGCACTCCCAGGAGCACGTTTTCTCAAATGAAAGAAAACTGTCTTCAAAACCAAAGGATCAGACTTTCCTCTGGTGTCATGAAACTAGATTTTTTGAAAAATAAGCAAATGGAAAAGACATCCTTCAGCCAGAAATTAAATTATGTGGGTAGCAAAACACTTCCAGCAGATACATCTTTCTTCTGGCACCTATGGACAAAGGAATAGGTTTCAGTGCATGGGCATCAGTTGGTGTCCTCCTACTGTTATCTAAGAGGCAGTTTTTAGAGGAATCCTTCAAAGCTGATGTGCTCTCTGAGATAAATACTCAACAAACTGTAAATGGTAAGAATTATGAGCAGCTTGGATAAAAAATGGGAAGGGAATAAGCAGTTTAACGCTGCCCTGAAGAGAACAGGAAACTGGAACATTACCGTCAATATTTGGTAGAGCACAGATACTATAAGGATGCTCCAGTTGTCCTTACATGCCTGCAACAAAAGTCTAGGCCAGCTTTTATTCACACAAGAATTATTACAAGTTGCCTAACAGCAACCAAAAAAGATTAGGAGACGTTCCTTCAGATTAAGACAGACCTCCTTGTCTTCACCAGTAATTTTTAGGATACAGGCAACAGTAGACATCAGCACAAGCTGAATTAGAATTAGTTCAGGTGAAAAATTCCAGAGCACAGAGCTCTGGGGTGTGGTTCACTGCTTGGTTAACAATCTGCAAGGAGGTTAACCCAAATAGTGGTTAAATTCAGCACTCCGTTAAGGTTGACATGCTCCATCCTTGGGCAGTTGAGGTACGGAGTGACCTTAGGTGAAACTGCTGTTACAATTAGGGGAAGTTCTAATTAGACCCAGGTTTAACACATAATTAATTAATTAGAGATTATATTTAACCGAGACCACTGTCAAGAAGCTCTTTCAACACAGAAGGTGTAAGAATCTCAGTAAATGGAACCAGTAGCCTGGAGCAGCAGGAGATTGGTTATGTAGGAAAGTAACTGACCGAGTAGACAACAGAGATTGTGCGTCTGGTGCTGAAGAAGGAAAAAGCACACGAGGTTTTGCTGGGGTGAGATACTTATTAAAGCTTGAATTTCCACAAGCTCTGTTAAAGCAGCTACGAAAATGTAATATTACTAAAGCTTTTCCTAGCTGACATGTATTGCAAGCTGCTGAAGTGTTTCTGCCCCTGGTAATGGTTGTAAGGAGAGAACATTGTTAAAAGGAAACAAAGGGAGAATCTCTACTTTTTGTAAAGAAGGAGGACTCAGAGCTGTAACAACTATCCCTGCTCTAGTGATTTGTTATGTGATGCAGCTGATTCATACTGATTACCTGCTGAATCTAATTGCATTCAGCTTAATAACAACTGACCCAGTAAGACAGATAAGAAAATTGTGACTGGTGTAGCATTAACTAGCTGAAGAGTTCAGTAGGTGTCACTCAATAATGACAGTTTCCTTTTTGAGACTCTCAGTTCCTTTCAGACATCGATCTTAATTGGAAACCTGTGCCACTGTAAATTAATGAGATCAGAATCCCTTTGACCTCTGTTATTCTCATAATCTGGAAAATGGGGGGTATGTGGATAATATTTATGAATTTTCTGCATTTACCAAATTGCTCTCTCTCTCGACATGGCAGTTCAGAAACAGAATTTATTTCCCATAAACATATATTCCTGCTTGTACTTGCTGGTGTAAGCAACTGGGCTGACTTAGCTGATTTGTTTGTTATGCGCATACTGGTTTTTCTGTGCTGACATTTTTTTCCAGTGAAACGCTTGCAGGTAACCATTTGGTTATTCTTCCTGCCCTGCAGACAGTCAAATTCAGGAAATTAATGGATTTTCCCTTGCCCCACCGTTGAGTGAACGGTGTACGACTCAGTGTTCATGACCATATTCAACTGTCTTCTTTCTCCCTGTACACACTTACAGTTGATTTGCTTTACTGGATCTTTTCTGTATGAATTATTTAAAGCAAGGGAAGTAGTAGAACCAGAAAGGCTATACCTGTGTTTTTCCAGCTGTGCCTCAAATCACCCCTGTAACCCATTGCATTAGGGCTCTACTAATCACAAATCTTCATCAATTCCACTACTATTGCCTACTGTGGAAGGGACAAGATCCTTCCTTATGGAAATTACTCCCCTTGCCAATTAAAGACCCTATTGTTGCTCTCAGGTGAACTTCTGACAGTCCTAATCCAGCCTGGTTTACACCCACTGTGCCCGTTGCACAGCTGCATATCTTGAGCTGAGGGTTAACTCTTTTGAGCAGTTAATGTAGTAATGGTGGTATGAAAGAGAATTTTGTGACAAGTAGGTCATTTCTCTCTCCCCCATACAATACCTCTCAGCACCATGTTACAGAGGTTCAGTAACTAAACTTTAATATGGAAAATGGTTACCGGGCTAATTTTCTTCACTGCGGTTAGGTACTTCTCACGCACAGTGTGTTGTGTTTCATCTTAGCAAATGCCAGCGTACTCTTTTTTTGTTCTGCTCATACAAGCAAACACTTATTCTTGCTGCTGATCTGCATGCAGTGCGACTAACCTTCTGATGTCATGTTTACCGTCTTAGACGCAGACTGCACAAACTAGGGGTGTCAAAGATTACCCAGGTTGATTTCTTGCCTCGGGAGGTGGTATCATACTCCAAGGAGACACAGACCCCTCTTGCCACGCATCAGTCTGAAGGTAAGATTTTTTTTTAATTACATTTTTGAAAAAGATCATAGAAAATAAGTATTCCAGTAAGAATTAAAGAATGGAAGAAAAAGAAGTGTAAATCATAGTATAGCTACTTATCATGTATGTTCTGTATGCCAAGTATTGTTTATGTGATTAATGGCTGTGCTGGTGAGAATAATTATGACTTCAAATTTAGGTGGAACCAAACTACTTATGCCTTACAATGGACTGTGCTTAGATAGCAGTATAATAAGAGCATATTTTCAAATAAATCATTATGAATGTAATTACAATAGTGCATTATTCTATTTTTCTTGCTTTCTCAAGGAAGTTATTGATTCTGTGCTTTGTAAAGAGGCAGTGATGGAACATTGCCCACAGATGCTTGGTCAGTGTAGTTGTGTCCCACTTTAGTAAGTGAATCTCAAGTAGCAGTTTATCTCTGTGCTGAAGAAGGAGTCTTACACATTTTGGTGTGGACAATCTTGTTTTCTCTCTGCTGACAGATCTATTATCTGTATTTGTGGAGCTGCTTGTTAGCACTTTGGCTTCCCTGTGGATAAGTAAATATGTAGATAGTAGGTGACTGCTGACTATCTGCTCCTTAGACTGCACTTGCCAGTGCTTTACTGCTGACCATTGTTTGCAGGCCATTCAAAACCATTTAAACTGAGTGTAAAAGTCTACATTAGCCTGATATAATTTCCACACTAGTACAAATCAGGTACAGTAATAATAACTGAACACAGTCTTGGCTAATTTTTGCTGTTAAGGGTCAAGGAACAGTTGAGTACTTTCCTGCAGCAGATAGAGTAGAACTTCACAAGGCTGCATACAGAAGATTCAAGTAGGTTGCAAAAGATTTGTGAGTAGATCTGTCCAAGTGTAAGTTACTGTAGGGAAGACACAGTGATAAACAAATCCAGCTGCTTCTCTGCAGCTGGGTTACCAGCTCTTTGTCATTCTGTGGGCTCCTCAAGCATCGATAAGGACTTGTCTTCCTGGCTTGAGACCAGTGCTCAACTCAGGGGCATTGTGACAGAGTCATCATTAGATTAGATAGAGAGGATGGCCCCTTCTCCCTGACACAGGGCCTGTATGGACTGTGGAGATATGGATGTGGGGAGTGGAAGACATGGTTTGATTTATTTACGTCTTTCAGCCCTGCAGCTCCAGCTGTAGGCCTTTCTGAAGAGGCCAACCTCTCTTGAGCAAGCAACTTCTTGCAGTAGCTTCTCCTTGCTTTTTTCCAAGGATCTCTTCAACTATTATAAAATGTTTTGCTTGGCTAGCTAAGAGGACAATCTCCTACCCTTTAAGGGAAAAAAAAAAACCAAGACAGCAAGCACAGAGAACAAGGTGGCTTGCCTTGGTTCTCCCATCACAAGCTCTTGTTCCTTACTTGTATGGAAGAAGTTAACATTAGAAGTTCAAGTCAAGTTAAAAGTTAAAGATAGAAAATGATGGAATTTAACCTGCTTAGGCTAAGTGTGTGACAGGAAAGGTCAAACAGTGATAAGTGGATTTCTTTCATGTTCTCTGGTCATCATGGAAATCTCATCAGTATCAATAAATATCAATAAATGTGAAGTTTTACTATTTAGACAATGAGAAAATATCACCCCATCACTTCCCTCAGATGCCTCTGCAGCTAGAGGTTTGATCATTCCATTGAAATATAATTGGAAAGTCTCTTGGGGCTCTGTGATTTTGGTCTTGCAAGTCTGATGGAAGTCACTTCTCAGTTTTTCAGTCCCCCAAACCTCTTTATGAATGCTGATCCCTTCATACTGTCACTCAGCACACAAAAAGCAAACAGAGGGGAATTCCACGGAAGAGCAGTTCAGAGCAGAAGTCTTTATGCTGTTCCTGTGCATTCATGTGGTAAAACACAGCTATTATCTTTTCAAGAGGAATTGTTCAGCCATTACTATGGCTATGTGCTCAGCTAGTCAGTGTCTCTAGGCTTAGAGTTTGAGAAAAGAAAAAAAAAATCCCTTATTGACTTAGATAAGCCTGACTTCAGCTTTCATAATTCACTTCCACTACTCTGCCTGCCTTGGATTCTGGAAGTGTGAAAATGGAGTATTGTAGGATGGAGTTATCACTCACTTCTGATTTGGAAGAAAACTAATGAAGGGTATAGCTGATTGGAGAGATCTTTTCACACAGAGTCACAGAACATTAGGGATTGGAAGGGACCTGCAAAGACGACCTAGTCCAGTCCCCCCACCAGCACAGGATCGCCTAGACCAGGTTGCACCGGAAGCCACCAAAAGAGAGGTTTGAATCCAGGGAACTAGGACTGTTCAGCCTGTGCAAGAGGAGGCTGAGAGGAGACCTTATTGTCCTCTAAGACTACCTGAAAGAGGGACACTGTAGAGAGGTGGATGCTGGTCTCTTCTCACAGGTCATTAGTGATAGAACAAGAGGGAACAGCCTTAAGCTGCACCAGGGGAGGGTTAGGCTGGACATTAGGAACAGTTTTGTCAGGGATTGGAAGAGGCTGCCCTGAGACAGTATTGCGTCACCATCCCTGGATGTGTTTAAAGATCTTCTATATGTGGTGCTTAGAGATCTGGTCAAATGGTGAACTTGGTAGAGTAGGATTACTGATTGAACTTGATGATCTCAAGGGTCTTTTCCAACTTGAATGATTCTGTCATATGAAGTTCTGCACATTTATTTGAAATGTCAGGGGTTTTACAGATTGCTTCCCTAGAAAGAAAGAAACCCTGAGGTACCTTAGAGCTTCTGCTGTTCTGGAGCTCAGTAGATGCATTACTTTGTGGCAGTGGCTATTCCCCACCAAACCTTAGAATATTGGAGAAGGCAGATCCTGCTGTAGCAGGGGGATTGGACTGGGTGATCTTTCGAGGTCCCTTCCAATCCCTAATGATTCTGTGAAAGCTTCACTTTCACTGTCGTCCGTACAGTGTGGTGCCAGAGAGCCAGATGCTACAAGCACTAAGTCTCAGCTTGTCAGCTGCTAATTTTAGAAGAAATAATGTGGCATTATTATTCACTGTGTAAAAACAGATTAACTCTTCAGAACAGGTAACTCACTGTATTTCAGAGGATTAATGACATGTCATCTCCTGCACCCAATGTATTATTTAGGGAGATGTGTACATGCATCATTCAACCCTTTGATCACAGCTACTTTGCTTTATTTAGGTAACCGTAAACTTCGGCTTTTTCTTTTCTGCCTTGTAGGATGACTTCTAAAACACACAGATTTTGGCTCTGGAGCCTGAGGGGGGGAAAAAAAAATTCTCTTTTCACCTCCTCCTTCTATAATTGAACTTGAATTTGAGTATTTATAGGCATTGAGACAGTTCACTTGTTCCACTTTTTCTGTTCTGGATTAAGACCTAGACTATGCCAAATGCTTGCTGAGAGGTCTCTGGGACACATTCCTTCACTGTACGGTGTCTCACACATCGCCCCATATAGCCTTTGAATGTCACACCTTCCAAAGTGCTGCAGAACTGCTCTTCATTGAAGGCAGAAAGCAGCAAAAGAAAAGCTGTGGCCTGAGCTCTGCCCAGGATGCATCCTTCACTGCATCACTTCATCCTTAATGCTGTAAGCAGTGGAAGGAGGTCTGTATGTCTGTCTGCAAGCTGCCTTTCAGACAGGAATGCAGTCTGCATGTTCAAACATTGCTTGGTGTGAATCTTGGCTCCAGTTTATTCACCTGCTCCCTACTGGGCTAGGAGGAGAAATCTCTGAGGAAAACATCACACCATCCCTGTGCTGAGAAGGGACATGCTCCTCTGATCTGGGTCCCCTCAAAAACAGGGACAGCAAGAAGGTGAAGTTCTGTGGTCCCTTTGGCTTTGCTGGCCGGTGTCAGGAATGTTGTTTTCCTCTTTGAAGTGGGAACTACTGCTTCATCATTACAATGAGAATTTCCTCACTTGCCTGTTTTGGCAAATAGATTAGTCTGAAATGCATTTCTGAAAAAGTCAGTCCTGTATGCAGGGGAAGAAAATGGGACAGTCTAGACCAAGGGAGCCCTGTGTGCTTCACCTGTTTGTCGTCTCCAACAGATGGCTCTTCATGTGGCCAAAACAAATGTGTTGCCCTGCTCACCTCTTGAGTGGAATGCTTGCTCAGTCATAGCAAGGAAAGCAGTGCAGACACACTGTGCTCCAGTTGTTTACCTGCTCTGTTCAAACTCTGAGGATATTTTGGCTATTAGGGAAAGAAACCCTTGACTCTGTTTGGAGTCAGACTGGAACAAAGTGGCAAAATGGAGCTGAAACTCCCGAGACTGGGCTGGGTTCTGCATCTCTCTTAACGCTGCAGTTCTCTGAACCAATATTTCTGGAAGTTATCCTTTTTAAAGCAGGGAGAGGGGAATTCTGCTCACAGTCTATGGCTCATGACACAAGACACATGAGTTCAGGTATCTATATATGATCCCAAATACAAGTGTCTACTGCAGAGTGACACAGAACTCTGTAGGTGCCACTGGCTGCATTGAGTAGTTCTTATAGTAGATGTGGCACTAGGGAACATGATTTAGTGGTCATAGTAGCATTGGGTTGACAGTTGGACTCGGTGGTGTTGTCAGTCTCTTCCAAACTTAATGATTCTATGGTCCACAGACAAGCTGGATAGCAGAGCGCTTCATGTAGAAACATCATTGTGGGTTCGTTATTACTGAGGAAACTGCTCATGACCAGTGTCATACATTGACACTACTTGAGGGATGTGTCTTGCTTTGAGTTTTGGTCATTAGGTGAGGAGTTACCTGTGAGAAACCCAAATGCTGTGAAAACGAGTCAGGTGTCTGGAAGTTCTGTGATAAAAGTTTTAGATCAAGTTACTATGACTTTGATTACTAGAAGGTGTAATTTCCAGTGTGATGCTCTGGCTCTAACCTATAGCATAATGTGCAGCAGACCTCCAGCGCAGTAAATTCTGCACCAGGCTTTCTGTGTCTTCCTGGGACTAAGAAAAGCCAGTCCCAGAACTAAGGAACCTTACTTGAGCTTTTCCATGCCCAGTCTGTCTGGAGTTCACAGATGAGAAGCTGAGAGTTAAGTTAAAGAGCGTATTTGACTTTTCCATTCCAGAGAGTCTTAGAGCTCAGCTTCAGGTTGAAGAGGGTAGGTATGGACCTGAGAATAGCTTAGAACGGCTCAGGTACTGGGAGATGCAGATGCACGCAGGTGAATTGCTGCACTTGCAGATACACGCCAGGATACTTGAAAATACACGTGGTGGAGAGGTGTTTGACGTAACTGGGTGGGAAGCAGAGGCCCTCTGCCCTAAACAAAAGATGATGTTGGAAGCCAGATCAGAACAGAGTTAAAATCATTGCTAAAAAGGAAACAACCTAAAGATGAGTCAGTGTTTAAGCAAAAGTTCTGTTTTTAAAGAGCCTTACTATTAGTACTAAAGTACACTAATTTTGTAAGTGATACCATGGTCTGTCCTAGGCAGGATCATGTATCCCCGAGTGGTTTTAGTCAGCTATAAAATTCCAGTTTGCCTTTTCTTCTCAAACCTCAGTCCATCAGAGTCATACTGTGGGTCTCAATAGCTGGCATAAACACCCTAATTCAAGACCAGTTTGTTGGATTAAGTCAACAAAGCTTATTTTGTGCTGTTGAACCAGACTGTACAATATTGGATGAGACTAGAATGAAGCGGAACAAAGATTCGAAGCATTTCACTGTATAACACTCTTTCAATAATTCCGAGGTCCCTTCCTAATGATTCTGTGATTCTATGATTCGTCCCACACGACTGCGTCCCATTTTCTAAATGCCAGGGTTTGAAAGGTAGACCTTTTTTTATATTTAAAAAAATTACTTCGTATTTGAAGTCGAGTTTCACAGGCATTCTGGCAGCCCCCTCTGGTGGTGAAGTGGTGAATAGATGCGTCGTTCCTGGAGGATGCTAGGGGGATGCTGGGGTCACCTGCAGGAGCCCTCTTGGACTGATTTTTTGCCTGAGGCAAGAGTGATGCTCAACAGAAGATTCTTGAGTTGTAGGAATGAAAAGCTGTGTGTGCTGATGAAGAAGTGTGAGAAGAGACCAAATTATTCCAGAAAAAGTAGGGGGACAGATATTTCAAAATGTAATATAAAAGCCTTAAAACCAACCTCACTCGTAGGTATTATGACAGAAATCTGTACACTAGTAAAATCAGCTGAAATGCCTTGGTTTTGCTAATCCCACTCAATTTCTAAAAGCTGTCCTATTATACTAGTGTATTTACTGGTGTATTTTTATTTAGTATATTTCAGTTCTGTGATTGCTGCCACAGTATTTACCCCTGTTCCCTCTGTCTCCTTCCAGGTGCTCTGTAAATATGTCTGGAGCAGGTTTTTTCTTGTACTTAAGACAGTTTCCAGATAGTTTTCATCGGAGCACCCTTTTAATGCTAAAATGTTTTGAATAGGCAGACTGAGATTTTATTAAACATCAGGAATTGTCAGAGAATCTACTAAGAACTGATCTAACAGGATATTCTATGGTTATGCTTTACCTCCTTTCCTGGCAGATCCTTCTGGATCCTGGTGGATTATTCTTGTTCTGTGCTTTTGAGCAAGCAAGTCCCATCCGCCACCCAAGAGATGGGAGATTGCTGTAGAAAAAACCCAATAAAACTCATGCTGTAGTCAGGCCCCTTGTACAGAACCTAACCTCCTCCTTTAGTTGCAGGAGGAAATACATAATTGAATGAGATTCTGGTACATCTGGTGTCACTTGGTGAAAAACAATAGCTCTGATGTTAGCAGCCTTGACCTCAAACTCCTTTAACTAGCTGCAAGTCATCTCTCAGTGCCTTTGACCCTTCTTTGTGTCGTGACATGAAACTAGCAGTGATCCATGAATTAGAGAGAGAAGCCCTTTAACACCTGCATGCAAATCAAGTCCTTTTTTGGCTGGAAATGAAAACCTTCCTCTAAGTCTTTGCTCTCTGGAAAAGACCTTGGCTGTGTTTTACACTTAAACAACTGCCACATAGAGCCGATTTGTTCTGAGTTCCCCTCAAGGAGCCTAATAGTTCTGAACAAATATATGAATATCAGTATATTACACTTGAGATTTAATGTGAGAGCAGGAGGAAACTCCCCCGCTAATGAACAGCACAGTTTCCCCAGTCAGGCCAGTAAAAGCACAGTGGCCAGTTTTTCTCTGACACTTTCTCTGTCTTTGTAACAAGGTCCAGTCTCCACTGGAATTAAAGATTAAGGAAAACGTGCATTGCAGAAGTAGCAGTTATTAACCCTCAATGTTTTAATTAGGACTTAATCTTTCTAATCGTGTAAGTCAGTCTGAAAAGTTACTGATTTAAAATTTACATTTTAAAATCTGAAAAATGAAAACAAAATCAGGGTTCAAATAGACACAGGCTGTAGTACAGAAAACTCTTTGTTAGCGACATTGAAAAGAGAACTGCTCTGTTACTTTGCACCTCTCTGTTTGTTGGCACTTGTGACTCAACAGGAAAAAGATTCCCATTCCCAAATCTTCTCCTGTGTTTTCAGCTGTGCTGTTCAAGTATTAGGTCAGAATCATGCAGCTGGAAATTCCCCTGTGCATCTCTTCTCTATCTTGAATTCTGTAGCTGAGCCACAGCTTAAGAAGTTGGCCAGTTGTTGCCCTCTATGTTCTTTGATTGGCTCATTTCCATAGGAGAATCATCCACCTTGGACAGAATGTCGGTTGCTTGGCCTCAGACTAACTGGAAAGAGAGCCGAGGGACTGTGTTGGGGGTAGAATACCTCCCCTCACCTTATTATGCACCATAAAGACCACACCCCAAGCTGTGTCTTTATCAAGCAAGTGTATCTTCAGAGCTTGAGCCATTCACCTCCAATGGCAATTGTGGGCTCTCCTTCTCCCTCCCAAGAGGGAGGAAAGAACAGGTTGCCTAGAGAGGTGGTGGAGAAGACATTCAAGATCAGGCTGGATGGGGCTCTGGGCAATCTGGTCTGTGAGTGATGTCCCTGCTTGTTGCAGAGAGGTTGGACTAGATGACCCTGGAGGTCCCTTCCAACTCAGTACATTCTATGGTTCTTAGAGTCACTCCCAAGTTTCTATGAAGCTAGGCTGTATTTATTACAATGATGAATTGTAGAAGGCATCTTAAGGATCCTTCCTTCAAAGTCACTAGTAGCTGGATCCTTCGCAGAGAATCCTTTTGCTCACTTACACACACCAAGAGCTGTTATGAAAGCTGAAGAAAGGATCTGGATGAAGCAACTTCTAATGAAATGGGTATGTCAGTGAAGGAAAAGCCTCAGCATGAATTCCCACTGGCCACTATTAATAGAAGATGGAATTCTCTTTTGCTACAATACAATAAGCTGTCTCCACAACTGATGTAACTTTTCAAGCAGGCCCTGTCACTTGCTCATCTAGCTTATTTTAAATTAAATTGGCAGAAATTCACCCTGAACCACAATTCATTTAAATATATGTCCCTGGCTGTAAGCCTCCAGAGCAGTCTTTGCTCTTCCTGCACTTAATAGCCTCACTGGTCTCAGTGGGGCTTGAGGACTCTTTCAGATCTCACTGCTTGGTTTGGAGGTGAACTTTTCCTGAATGTCTTGCCTCAACTGTGGAGCTGGAGGATTATTAATGTTTTAGCTCTTAATTGTGATTGTTTCATATTCTGTTTCTTGTCACCTCTTTGTGGAGATACTTCGGTATTTCAGTGTAATCCCATGCCGTGGTTCTGCCTTGAGGAACTTAGCCTATTCGTTGACACTTTTTATGGTCAAAACACTGAGACAGACCCTTCCAGAAGGCAGTTTAGCCCCACTTACTTGATTTAGCATAACACTAGAAGAACTGCCTTTCATTTCACAGAATCACAGAACATTGGGGATTCAAAGGGATCCTGAAAGATCATCGTGTCCAGTCCTCCTGCCACAGCAGGATCACCTGCCTTTATCCATATCCTTACAGGACTTAACCAATACATTTAAATCAGCAGTTTCATTCTTAGACAACTGAGCTGAAGTGGAATAATTCCCCCCATTATATAGGCAGTGTTTTCCTGTCAACTCCTGAAACAATTCTGGGACTATTGTTTGGGTGGGGTGTTTTTGCTATTTTCTTCAGCTCCTTCATCTCTTAGCTACTCTTCCTTCAAAGTTGCTTGTTGTGCCTCTATCAAAAGCGAAGTGAAAAAGCAGGCATCTTCTTTCCACATGAAACCTGTGTAATTGAGGACACCACTTCCACGGTTGGTATTTACTGGCAATAAGGCAGAGAAAGTTAGAAATATTATAGTTTAGGGGTGAACTTGTAGACTGGGATTGATGGTTGGACTCTGTGATCCCAAAGGTCTTTTCCAACCTGAATGGTTCTATGATGCTGTGGTTACTTTGCTCCTTTCTTCAATTAAATAATGTGTTCATACTAGTCAGAATCCTTTATTGTGTAGGTTCAGTCATAGACTGGCTCAGGTTGGAAGGGACCTTAGAGTTCATCTACTCTAACCTCCCTGCCATGGGCGGTGACACCTCTCAACTAAACTGGGTTGCTCAACACCTCATCCAGCCTGGCCTTGAACACCTCCAGAGAGAGGGCAGCCACAGTCTCTCTGGGGAATCAATTCCAGAGTGTTTCCACCCTTGCTCTGAAGAACTTCTTCCTAAGATCTAGTCTAAACCTACTTTCCTTCAGTTTAAAACCATTTCCTCATATCCTGTTGCTAGAGCTCCTTGTGAAAAGTCCCTCTCCAGGCTTCCTGTAGGTTCCCTTCAGGTATTGGAAGGCAGCTCTAAGGTCCTCCCAGCATCTCCTTTTCCCTAGGCTGAACAACCCCAGCTCCCTCAGCCTAGCCTCATAGCAAAGGTGCTCTTGGAGTGAGTCCAGAGGAGGCCACAAAGGTGATCCAAGAGTTTTATATCCTTGTGGTGTGGACAATGATACAAAATTAGTTAACACTAATTTTGTTGCACCCAGCTAAAAGTCTAGGTGATCCTGCTCTGGCAGGGGGATTGGACTAGATGATCTTCTGAGGTCTGTTCCAATCCCTAATGCTCTGTAATTCTGTGATAAACACTCCAATGCTTGTTTCTGCCATGTTTTGCCTTACGGTAGAAGTAGAACTGAAGCCTGTTAAATTCCTTCTACCAAAGACCACTGAGCATGAAGTGGAAACAGACCTAAATCATCGCACTGTGACTGCGAAATAGATGTAACCACAACTCTGTCTTCTGAGGTTAGAGAATGAGCAATATACACTTTTGTCTGCTTTTTCCACACTTTCAGAACTATCCCATAGGTTGGGGCTCTGCACATCTGACCTGTGGTATTTCTTCTGTCAGAACATCTCAATGAAAAGTGAATACCCAACCCATATTTATTAGCTATGTGATGAATATGTTTTCAGACCTAATTGCTAAATTAGTTACAGTAATCCTTAATAAATCTGGATTAGGAATAGTTAGTAAAAGTAACTTTTTCATTTTGGAGTTTGTTGGCTTGGGATAATTCAGTAACAAAGGCTCGTGTTGCAACTGGGGAAAGGACTCCCGCTGACTTCAGTGGGACCTGGACTGGCACCGGAATTGCTTGCCATGACTCTAAATAGCTGACATTGTCCCTGACTCATCATGTAAAGCCCTTTGGTACATTGTAGACTCATTTTATTTGGATTTGATTAAACGTTAAATTATTTTGCAAGGCTTTCCAGCTTTGAAAAACAAAGTCATTTACATAAGAGCTAAGCAACCACATAGCAATCCTCTTTCACCCCGGTTAGGAGGCTTCATCGTGCGAATGTTTATTGTTTATGCATGCTCTGTGCTCATGATTACTTTCTTGGAATGTTCGATTGTCTGACACCAGGCATGAATGTTTGGAGGAGGAGGTCTGCTCCTGTGACATCAGTTTGTTAGATTCTGTTTAGGATACCACAGGATAGGCTAGTCTGTCTAGCCTTGATAGACTGCAAGCAGGGCAGTATGTGTAATCCTCTGTCATATTGATCAATATGGGATATAGGAGACATGCTGTAAGAAATACAATTACAAGAAATGGTTTTATATATCATAGAATCATATGGCAGTTTGGATTGGAAGGGACCTTTAAATGACACCTACTCCAACCCCTTGTACGTCTTCAGCTAAATCAGGTGGCTCAGAGCCCCTGGCCTTGAATGTTGCCAGGAACCTACCACCTCTGGGAAACCTGTGGCAGTATTTCACCACCTTTATTCTTAAAAATGTCTTCCTTATACCTTATCTAAATTTACTTTCTTTTAGTTTAAAATCTTTACCCTTGTTCTGTCACAACAGGTACTGCTAAGTCCATATATCATGCTTTAAGGGGAAAATATGCTGCTTCTCTATATTCCATGTTGAATCACTTTGTCATCTACTAAAACTGCGCTTTTTATTATTAACAACTTTTATCAATGCAAGGAAATGCAGAAACAGCACCTCTGCTCCAAGACTGGCCCCATCTTGCAATGATTTATAAATGCCTCATATTAAAAATAATACACAGTCAAACTCTTTTCATAAGGTCCCAGGGTAAGCAAATGCTTTTGTATTGTTACTAGTTTTGACAAACCTGATTGTGTGCTGGCCGTTGTTTATAACTTCTGTCTGCCTCCAAACACAGGGAGAGACAAAGAATTTTTAATGAATTTAATTAAAACTTGATGTGGTTTATGGTGTTCACCTCCAGCTGCTGTGCCATTCTTCTCTGCTGAATGAAGTTTCCTCCAATGCATAATGATGTGTTTTATTTGAGGGATCTTTAAACCCCTTCCTAGTAGCCCGGAGGTAGTTTCCATGGCATGACACAGCGTTGAGGTATTTAAAAGCAGGTCCCTTAAAGTTAAGGGAATGATGTGTATGGTTATGTGGTTACATGCACATGCGTGAACGCCTAGATATGAATCTTTGAAAAAGCTTCAGAATCTTTTCCCCAGAAAGAGTCCTTGTAGGCTAGCTTTTATGACCCGTGCTGCTGTACAAATGACACGCTGACATGAAAGGGTCTTGTTATTTGACTACTTACACTGGCAGTAGGAAGTTGAATAATCTGGTCTCCTTTGGTTAACAAACTGAAATCTGTACCAGACACAAGGACCTAATATTGATGGGTGCTCCTAGCGGGATTGTAATAAAAATGAACAATAACACGCAGATAGTCCTGTTTCAGTGCCTTTTACGAGACTTATTGAGACACTGCAACAAGCTGCGTCATTCCCGTGGATGGTTAGTTGGTGGAATTCTAGTTCTCTGAGTCTTTTGTCCTAGTCAGGCTTTCATAGAGTGTCTTTAAATAGGGCAATGTCTTCCTTTCCTGCAAACTGTGTTCAGTCAATGTCTCTTCTGTTGAGAAACAAGGTCTTACTAGAAGAGGTAGGATGTTGATCTGTTTTAAGCACTTGCTTTTCAAATTCTCAAGCCTGGGTGTGGCCAAACTGAAATACAAAGCTGCCTTTTTGTTGGTTTTTGGATGCCCAGATCACAGTTGTGCAAGAGTCTTGAACAAGTTCCTCAGGGAAGGAATGAATGAAGCAACATGTCTTGCTTGGATTCATCAAAAGAAATAGGGCTTAGGAAGAACTTGCATCTCTACAGGGAGTAGTGTCATCCCTGGAGAGTCACAGAATCATCGAATATTAGGGATTGGAAGGGACCTCAAAAAATCATCTAGTCCAATCCCCCTGCCAGAGTAGAATCGCCTAGATCAAGTCGCACAGGAACATGTCCTGGCAGGTTTTAAATGCCTTCAGAGAGGGAGACTCCGCAGCTCCCCTGGGCAGCCCCTTCCAGTGCTCTGTCACCCTCACCATGAAGAAGTTCCTTCTCATATTGATGTGTAACCTCCTATGTTCCAGCTCACACCCATTGCCCCTTGTCCTATCACTAGATGACATTGAGAAGAGCCTGGCT
>JAOXOE010028192.1:0-16644 GCA_028565055.1 Phoeniculus purpureus | reverse complement strand
TTGCCAATACTAATAATGGCCAATAGTAATCACTGCTATCAGTAATTATTGCTAATACTAATAATCACCAATACTAATCACTGCCAATACTAACCATTACCAGTATTAATCCCCAGCAACACCACTAATCGCCAACGCTAATCAGCGCTAATAGCACGTACTGCTAATACCAGTCATTTCTCACGCTAATTGTTACTCCTCGTAGCTCTCAGCACTTATTGCCGATACCAATCGTTACTATCAGCGATCCCCGCCAATCCCAATCCCAATCCCAATCCCCCATCTTTGTCCCTCCTGGTCGCTGCAAACCCGCCACAGGGGACCGAGCGGCTGCGGCTGGATTCGCGGGGCTGCGAGGGCACCCAGAGGGGGTCTCCCGGGCCGGCAGCGCCGAGGTGCCCGGGGGAGGGTGGTCTGGGGGGATGCAGGACCCCGGGGAGGCCGCAGGACCCCTGGGTGCAGCCGAGGCTCAAGGAGGGGGCCTGCAGCCGGCAGCGGTTCCAGCGAAGGGGCTGCGAGCAGCCTTCGTACCCCCGGTGGTGGAGGGGTCTGGAGGAGATGCCAGGAGCCGGTGGCTTGTGCTGGGCGAGCAGAAGCGATGTCCAGAGGCAGAGGAGCAGCCGAAGCCCGGTGCCGCACTGACATCTTATGGAAGGAGCCTTCCTTACAGCCGGGGAGCTGCGACGGCACCGAGCTGCGCCCGGACCAGGGGTGCCCGCTGTGTCCTCACGGCTGGAGGTGGCTCCACCCGGGCTCTGAGCCAGGGGATTTCTCCAGGTGGGATCCTAAGTGGGACCAAGGGTCTCAGCACAACGTGGAGGGGGGTGGTGAAGCTGCAAACCCTAACGCTTGACCCCTTCAGGCGGAGCAGCTTGGCTCGGCCGGCCTTTCCCCAAGAGAGGTTGGAGCAGCTGATCCTGGAGGTCCAGCCTGGGCTTCTGGGATGCTGGGGTTTTGTAGCCCCGAGATTCTGGCAGGGCAGCGGGAATAATCTCAATGCAAGCCGCTGGGATGCTCATCTGAGCCTCTTGGGTCACTGGTCACCAGTACATCTGGACGGGACCCCATAGGGATCAGCTGGAGGAGACCTTAGAGGGATCACGTGGAGGGGACCACAGAGGGATCTGCCCCTTCCTTCAAAGGACTGAGCTTCTGGACCATCTCTTTCTGCACAGCACAAGCCACCAGCCCCTGGCACCTCCTCCAGACCCCCCAGCAGCTACCCAACCAGTACCTCTGTATCCCCAGCTCAGCGCTGCCCACGGTCCCTTCGCTGGAACCACTGCTGACTGCAGTCCTCCTCCCTGAGGCTCTGCTGCCGACCCCAGCTGCATCGAGATGGATCATGGGGTCCCCCCAGCCCAGAGGTTCCTGCATCTCCAGGCCACCCTCCTCGCAGCCAAAGCTGACAGCAAAAGCTTTGCCCAGCTCCTCGGAGTCGGCTCCAGCAGCACCTTTTTCATTGTAGGGCTTGTCTTAGTGATGCAGGAAGTGACTCCTCCTCGCTCCCTGCTGTGGCCACGACCAGGCCATCACCATCTGAAGATGCAGAGAGGTCCCTGGGCTCTGAGCATCACTGGGAGATGATGCAGGGCAGGTGGCTGAGCTGGGTGCCAGCAGCTCTATCAACCAGGTCTGGGGCAGACCCATGGCAGCTGTCTTCTCCCGAGGCTCTGCCCAACCACAACTAGCCCCAGGGCAAGAATAAAGGGCGCAAGGGATGTTCCACTTGGGCAGGAGGAGAAACTTCTCCGGTGTGAGGGTGCTGGAGCCCTAGAGCTGCCCAGAGAGGCTGTGGAGTCTGCTCCAGAGAGATCCCAAACCCACCTGGACTAGTGGATCGCCAGAGGTCCCTGCCAACCTCACCGGTTGTGGGTGTTTGAGATTTCCAGAAAAACCTTCAGTCTCTGCCACACAGAACCAGAGGATGATGAAGAGGAGGAGGAGGCATCACCAAGCTCTAGACCCCAAAGGACCAGCGACCAAGCACCTGGCAGCCAGCACAGAGCAGCAGCGCTGAGCTCAAGGAGGCAGCTGCCCAAACGCTGCCTCTCCAGCTGCAGACACCGGTGCAGGGGGTCGGCAGAACCCAGCAGCCCCGTTTAACTCTGATGCCTTGAGGTCCCAACCCCCTGGCTGACGAGAGGCTCTGGGGTGCCTGGCCGATACCCCAAAGCAATTAGTCCCTCACGACGCTCCTTATTGCTGTAGGAAACGGGCACCGCAGGAGCTTCCTCAACCTCGGGCGCAATTTCCTCCCCGATCCTCTCTAACCTTCAGCTCAAACACTGCGACGTCTGTTTGGAGACCTGGTGGCTGCGAGAACCTCAATCCGAGCCCCGGAGCAGCTCAGCCAAGGCAACCGCCGAACGCATTAGCACCTCCGGCGCAGCCAGACCACACGGAGCAGCGCTGGCAGCGCCTCCCAGCCCGGGATGTGCTGGCCGCACTCACCGCCCCCATGCCGGCCACGGGCACAGATCATCTCCCTGGGCTGGAGGTGCTGCACCGGCAACACCCTGAGGGACCCAGCAGCCTCCCCAAAGGGACCCAGCAGCCTCCACCAAGCGCCTGCAGCAGCTCCAGAGGATGCTGAGGGTGTGAGAGCCTGGCCCAGGGTGCCCAGAGAGGTGGGACAAGCCCCATCCCAGAGCGGGTTGGGACCCCGGGGCTCTGAGTGCCCTGCTCTGGCTGGGGATGGCCCTGCTCATGGCAGAGTGGGTGGCACCGGATAACCTTGAGAAGTCCCTTCCAACCCGACCCAGTCGGTGTCACCGTGTTTCTAGCAAACCAGTCCAACCAGCAGGCACCCAGCTGCTGCTCCCACACCAACCAGTCCCTGCAGAGCTCAGCTCCCCGCAGGGAGCAACTTCTTCCCCTGGGGTTTATCCCAGCCCAGGCTCCTTCAAGGTCCTCCAGAGCTCTTGGGAAGGGAGACGTGAAATCAAGACGAGAAGGCAAACAGGACCAGTGTCTCCACTTAAAAGGCTGGGGAGTGATTAATGTGTTTGAACTATCAACCGTAGCTGTTTTAAGAGGAGATAAATACAAGATCGAGGCTCCTGGCTACACAAACAGTGCAAAAGCCTAAGTAAACAGCCGGGACAAGTCCAGGCTCTGGTGGAGCCGCAGCTCTGCAGAGGACACCACGTGTGCTCCAGCCACCGCTGCTGCCTGCAGAGAGGAGAACGCTGGGCTGGCACCAAACCCCAAGCTGGCTGCACCCCGGTGCTCTCATGGGGTCTGGGCAGCTGAAGATGATAAACAGCAGCAGCGAGTGATGGAGCCTTCAGCTCCCCCAGCACTGCCTCAGCCTCGAGGCCGCACAGGTTCCTCTCTCAGTCCCCCCAGAAAACACCCTGCAAGGTCAAGGGTTGGTGGAGCTTCTGCCCTAACAGCTGGGGCTGCTCAGCCTGGGCAGGAGGAGGCTGAGGGGAGACTTCTCTGCCTGAAAGAAGGGTGCAGTGAGGTGGGTGCTGGCCTCTTCTCCCTAGGGACTGGTGATGGGAGCAGTGGAAATGGGGTCAGGTGGTGCCAGGAGAGGGTCAGGATGGATCTGAGGCAAAACTTCTTCCCAGAAAGAGTGGGGAGCCCTAGGGACAGGCTACCCAGGGATGAGTGGAGGCACCATCCCTGCAGAGGGGCTCAGGAAACGAGTGGATGTGGCCCCAGGTTTAGTGGCCACAGTGGGGTTGGGGTGATGGTTGGACTGGATGAGCTGGGAGCTCTCTTCCAGCCTCAATGAGGCTGAGGACTGCTAGAACCAGAGGAGAAGCGGTGGGAAGGACCCAGAGAAGCCCTTGAGCAGAGCCCCACGTCCCCAGGAACAAACCGCCCTCTGAGCAGCACTGGTTGGTCTGGTTCGTGTTAAACCAACAGGCGCCTGGCACAGAAACCAGGGTGAGTCTCCCACGGCGCCCTGGAGGGACCCCAGCGCCCTCCTCCCCAGCCTGGCCGGCGAGAAGCCTTGGCAGGGCTGAAAGTCTGTGCAAGAGGAAGAAGGAAAAGGGCAGTGACAGGGCACTCAGTGCCACAGGTGAAGCCTTGAGCAGCCTTCAGAAACACCTTGTGGCCACCAGGGCAGACAGTGACCACCCCCCCAACTCAGTCTGTGCCTGGACCACCTGAACCTCCTGAGCATCACCAGCTGCTCCTGCCCATCCCATTCCCTAGCTGAGAGCTGTGCCCTGGGAATTCCAGGGCTGACACCCCTTCTGGGTCAGGATCCTGGCACAGAGGTGCCATTTCCCCCCCAGCAGCTCAGAGCCCTTCCCACCAGCACATCCCACCTTGGGCTTTAGGACTGGTTAGTGCTGCCAGCGTCTGCAGAGCTGCCCTCGCCTTCCCGCCCCGCAGGGGACGCCCTGTCGCGGCTCCGTTCTGCACAGGCTGCCGTCCAAGCATCATCCCAACCCTAACCCTAACCCTAACCCTGGTTCTCCTGGTCGTGGTGGTTGTCTCAGTGATCCGAGATGGAGCTGCAGGGACAAAGAACCACCGAGTCACTTGGTTAGAAGAGACCTTGAGTCCAGCTGCTCCCCCAGCACTGACCCCTGTCGCTCACCCCACAGCCCCAGGGCTTTGCAGCTCTTCCAGGGACAGGGACTCCCCCACCTGCCCTGGGCAACCCTTGTGGAGCAGGAATTGGTTCTCAGGGGCAACCTGACCCTCCCCTGGGGCAACCTGAGTCTGGTTCCTCTCATCCTGGGGAGGAGAAACTGACCCCTACCTGGCTCCAAGCTCATGAAGTTCAGGGAGCTGTGGAGAGCCAGAAGGTCTCCCCTGAGCCTCCTTCTCTCCAGTTCAATCCCCCACCAGTTCCCTCAGCAGCTCCTCAGAGCACTGGTGCCCCCCAAACTCAAGGTGCAGCCGAGCCAGCGCACAGTCCAGGGGGAAGACACCCCAAACACAGACTGTGTGACTAGATCCTGCTGGACTGAGTGATCTTTGGAGGTCTCTTCCAACCCCTCCTGCTCTGTGAGATGCTCTGACCTAAAGGACCTACAAACAGCCCCTTCGATGGGGGCAGCACCCACGGGTGCCAGTGAAATGCTTCTTGGGGGTGGCAGACAGAGCTGCTCCGAGCACTGAGGGGTTTGAGGAGCCAGCTAAGAGCTGGAAGTCATCATCATCATCCCTGCTCTTGTCCTGAGAGCTGGGGTCCTCAGTGCAAGGAGGGAGCCCAGGGGATGATGGAGCTGGTGCAGAGAAGGGCAGTGGAACCCGTGGAGGGTCCTGGAGAACAGGGCTGATGGGGAGCGGCTGAGGGAACTGGGCAAACTGGAGAGATCCTGCTGTGGCCTCGATGAGCTTTGGGGGTCCCTTCCAATCCCTGATGTCCTGAGGAGGCTGAGGGAGACCTTATTGCCTGACAGGAGGGTGGAGAGAGCTGGGAGGGGGGGTGTCAGTCTCTTCTCCCCAGTCACCAGTGGCAGGGTGAGAGGAAACAGCCTCCATTTGCCCCAGGGGAGGGTTGGGTTGGCCATCAGGAGAAACCTCTCCCCTGCCAGAGCTCTCAGGGCTGGGAACAGGCTGCCCAGGGATGGGGGGAGTCTCCATCTCTGGAGGGGCTCAAACACCCAGTAGCTGTGGCCCTGGGAGACAGGGTTGGGGTGATGGTTGGACTGGATGAGCTGGGAGGTCTCTTCCCACCTCTGCAACTATGATCCCAGCACCCCCAGGATGCTCCCAGCTAGAGAACGACCCCAAACCCACCACACTACAGCTCACTGCTCAGGGATGGGATGGAAAAGCTGCCCAGCTCATCATTTCCTACCCAATCTCTTCATTATTTCCTTCTCCCCCTAAATCAAAGGGCTCCAGAGGAGGTGGGGGGGTGATGCTGTCAGCAGGGGGAAACTAGCTGAGTGTCAGCACCCTGGGCTGCCAGCGCGGTGATTTGTGGTCCCTGCACCCCACCAGCACCCCCCTGCCAGGGTTCCTCTGCCTCTCACATCTACCTCCTCCCCCTCTGATTTGATTTCTAACGATTTTCATTATTTATGCAGAATTATCGACCCCAGCTGGAAGTCGTCGTCGTCCCCCCCAACCCCAACCCCTGCCCTGCCCACCGCAGCTCTTCAAATCAATCTCTCAGGCTTCACTCACCCCATTTCCCAGTTAAACAGCTGCTCCGGTGATTTATCCACCACATCCTCACGCCGGGCCCTGCATCGATCCAGGGGTGTCCACAACCCAGGGTGGCAGGAGAACCCCCCAGGGTTTGCCCCCCGTAGGGCAGCAGCTCCCCTACAAGAGGCAGAAGGATTTTCTCCAGTGGAAACAGAGGGAAGGGTCATCCCGAGAGGTTCCAGCAGGGCTGTGACCTCCAAAGGGAGATGTGGGTGTGAGGAGATGGATGGTCCTCACAGAGAAATGGGGTTCAGGTCACCTTCGGAGCAGCTGCTCCAGCATTTGGCCTGAGGAGCTGATTTGAGGGTGGGTTTACTGCAGCACCGGGGTATCTCCATCCCTCTCACTTGAAAGCCCCTTCCCCAGTGACACCAGTGCTCTTGGCCAGCTCCAGGGAAATGGGGAGCTGGGAAAAGACTCAGCCTTTCCTCAGCAGGGAGATGCTCCCCTCCCTCCATCATCCCTGTGGCTCTGCACTGGGCTCTCTCCAGCAGCTCTGGGTCCTTCTGGAGCTGAGGGGGCCACAAGACTCCAGCTGTGGTCTCCCCAGGGCAGAGTACAGGGAGAGAAGAACCTCTCTCCATCTCCTAACCACCTCCTTTCTAATCCAGTCCAGGATGCCAGTGGCCTTCTTGGCCAGCAGTGCCCATTGCTGGCTCCTGGCCATCCTGCTGGCCACCAGCACGCCCAGGTCCTTTTCTCCTGTGCTGCTTTCCAGCAGGTCAGTCCCCACCCTATGCTGGTCCCTGGGGTTGCTCTTGCCCAGATGCCAGACCCTACACTGCCCTGGCTACAGCTCAACCAATGTCTCCCAGCCCATCTCTCCAGCCTGTCTGGTACAGCCCAGTACAACCCAGTACAGCCTGTCCAGGTCCCACTGGCTGGCAGCCCAGCCTGCTGGGGTCTCAGCCACTGCTCCCAGCTCTGTGCCACCAGCAAACCTGCTGGCAGAGCTCTCTCACCCCTCATCCAAGTCATCAGTGAACAGATTGACCAGGGCTGGTCCCAGCACCGACCCTTGCGGGGCTCCACTAGCTCCAGGCCCCCAACTCGACTCCATCCCACTGACCTCTGCTCTCTGGCTTCTACCCTGCAGCCACTTCACCCTCCACCTCACCGGCCCAGCTGTGCAGACCCCCCTGCCCCAGCCTGGCTGCGAGGCTGCTGAGCTCCAGCCGATGTCGGTGTGGTCCCGCACCCCCCGAGCTGTGACCCGTGGTCCTACCTGGCGGCTGGGATCCTCCTCGCGGAAGATGAAGGGGCTCCCGAAGTGTCGCTGGAGAGCGGCGCTCGTGGTGACCTTCAGTGACTTGAACTTCAGCTGCACAAAGAACAGCTGAATGTGAGCATCAGGCCAGGTGGGGACACCCAGTGCCCCCCAGTCTGCTACATCCCCCATCGCCACAGGGAGGAGGATGCAGGGCAAGCAGGGAGTGAGGCTGAACCCCAGCAAAAGGGCTCTGTGGGAGGTTGGATGGGCTCCCGGAGCTGAAGGCAAAACCCACCCCCCACCCCTGGGCTGGCTGGAAAGGGAAGGAGGAAAAACCACCCGACCCCCATTTAAGAGCCCTCACTGCTTTCAGAGACTCCATCCACAGGTGCCCACGCAAGTGCAGGTTCGTCTCCTCGTTGGGGGCTAGTTTCACGCCGCAGTCGATGGAAACGACGTCGGAGTTGCTGTGGTTCTGCCGGGGGAGAGGGGATTTAAACCCCCGCTCCTGCATGCCCAGGACACACTGAGGGGGGGTCCTTCCCCATCCTGGGGGCTGCCTTGGGGTCAGGATCAGGGCCCCGGAGGGCTCGTACCAGGTGGGGGGTGCGGGACAGGTCCTCCTCGGCCGGTGTCCTGCGGTAGTCCGTGGTGTTGCCCCAGATGTTGCAGCTCGTGTTCTCCTGCGGGAGAAGCCCATGGGCTACAAGCACAGGGGTGGGGACCATGGTGGCCACCTCCTTGCCCAGCACTGGTCCTGGTACACCCAGGATGTTGCTCATTTGCAGAAGCAGCTCAGCAGAAAACCCCATCCATGGGGTCTCGCAGGGGACTTGACCACCGACCGCCTCACGGGAGGCTGGGGGTGCCCCAGGGTCTGCTCCCAGCAGCTCCCAGCCCTCTCCCAGCTCCAGTTTGCCCCAGGCTCAGCTGAAGCTTTCAAGCCCCTCAAGAATTCCTTGCAGACCAGAGGGAGGTGGAAAATACTTGGCTCAAGTCCTGTGGCTTCGAGCATTTTCCATGGCTGTAGCCAAGGGAAGGTGAAAGGGAGAAGCCCAGGCACGAGCCAGGACTGTTGCCGCAGGTGTGAGCCTGGAGGGGAGGGGGGTGTCTGGGAAACTGACCCTGCCGTGAGATGCCTTCCCAGTGCAGAGGGGCCCCACACGAGCCCGGTGGGGCTGATAACTCCCTCCCTACCTGGTCCACCATGAAGTCAGTGAGGAGCAGGAGACGGTTGCCTGCGCGGGTGGCCACGGGGACGGTGAGCTTGATGGCCACCCCTTCCACGGGGAAGAAGCCCAGGTTCTGCAGCTGCGAGGGCAGAGGACAGCGATGGGTGCTGCTGTCCCATGGGATGGGGACGAGATGGCTCAGCCCCTCTCTGGGGCAGCAGGGGCACAGGGTGGGGGGTGGTATAAAGCCCCCCCTTACCTTGAAGGTGCAGTGGAAGGGGGGGCCGATGCTGTTGTACCTCTCCAAGGAGCTGTTGGACCTGATCTCATAGTGGTCCAGGCTGGACATCCTGTCAGGATGAGGGAGAACAAGTCCTGAGATGGGCTGGGGCTGAGCAGAGCATGCAGCAGCCCCCTGCCCAGCAGCCCTGGCCCCTCCAAGGAGAGGACTTTCAGTCTATCTGGTCCCATTCTGGACAGAGCCCGTCGCCTGGTTGCCCCTTGTGCTGAGACCCTGAAAGGGGCTTTTGCTGCTGTCCAGCTTCTGCAGGGCTTTCCCTGTCTTTGTCGCCTAAGAGAGACATCCAGGGCCCCCACGAGAGGTTTGAACATCCCAGGTCAATCTTAGGAGCTGGACCACGTCTGCGCTTCACAGCTGGAGAGGAGGGGAGGGAGCCAGGAGCATCCCAGAGGGCATCGCCTGCGATGCATCGGACCCGTGACTGGTGTCACGGCCCATGACCCCCAAAACTCGAGTGACCCCCCACTTTTTCCCCCCTCAAAGTGCCCAAATTTGAATGGGCTTTGGTGCTGTTACTCTCCCTCCAAGCTCTCCACAGAATCCCAGGCTGGGAAGGGGCTCAGAGCTCCCCCAGTGCCAATGGGCAGTGGCACCTCTCGCAGGAGCGGGGTGCCCACAGCCCCATCCAACCTGCCCTCGGGCACTGCCGGGGTGCAGCAGCCTCGACCTCCCCGGGCAGCCTGTTCCAGAGCCTCAGCTCCCTCACCAGGAGGGATTTCTACCTCGGATCTCCTCTCCATCTTCCCTCTGTGTGCTTGAACCCACCCCCCCGGTCCTATAACCAGAGTCCCCATTAAAAGTCCCTCTCCAGCCTCCCGTAAGGATGACTGTGATAAACCCAAGAGCCCCCCAGCTCCCCGTAAATGTTAAACCTTGAAGTAATTCAGTTTTGACTCCTCCACTGCCTCTAGGTTAAAGGAAAGATATTAAAGAGATGACTGAAGGTCCCAAAAATCCCCTCCGAGCTGCCAGGGAATGTTCTTCTGGGGTCCAGAGATTTTTTCCCCTATAACCAGGTTAATAAATCCTCATCTCAGCCTTCGCTCCCTGCTGCTCTCCCTGGGCTGATGCTCTTGGTTCTGATGGTGTCCAAACCCTTCCAGCACAACAGCTCAGCTTCTGGTGAGATGATTTTAGTGGGATGGCCAGCAGCCCAGAGCCTGGCTGGGAGCGGGAATTCTGGACGTTATGACCTATAAAAAGTCCTTTTCCCCCCTTAAAAACAAATTGCCCTCACACCTCTTTAATAAAACTCATCCCCTGGAGCTCCAGGAGCCCAGAACCTCACTGCTCCTTGCTGCTGTTTTAAGGATCCTGCTGGGTGGGATGACTGATTTTATGGGATCTTCTAAGCCCCTTTCCTGAGCCAACCTCCCAAGTTTAAGGTGAGTTTGCACTCAGTGCAGCTCCCACGGGGCCACCACTGATTTCCCCCAAAGGACCTTCCCTTGATGTAGTGGGAGGTGGGCTTGGAGCTGGGTGATCGCTGAGGTCCTGTCCAGCCCTAAAGATTTCATGGGGCTGTGATCACAGAATCCCAGCCTGATGGAGTTGGAAGGGACCTCTGGAGACCATCTGCTCCAACCCCCTTGCTAGAGCAGCTTCTCCTCGAGCAGATCCCTCAGGAGTACATCCGAGTGGGTTTGGGGTATCTCCAGAGATGGACACCCTCTGGCCATGACACCCTACAGATCACATCCCCACCATGAGCCGCATCCATCCCCTTCCTAAACACTCACCTGGTGAAGAGGAGGTCGGCTTCATACTTCAGGTGATAGTTGAGGTGGGCAACGTTGTCCTCCTTGGTGCTCTCCTTCTCCTCACTGTCACTGAAACAGCAGCAGGACAAGCTGGGGTGAGGCAGGAGCTGGTTCCCCTTGGGGTGAGGCAGGAGCTGGTTCCCCTTGGGGTGAGGCAGGAGCTGGTTCCCCTTGGGGTCTTTTTCTGGGGTGGGTGATGAGAAACAGCTGGGGAAGGGCTGAGCTTGGTCTTTTCAGGCAAAGTAGGTGGAGAAGCAGTTTTATCCGGTAGATGAAGAGTGGGATAACCCACAGCACCACTCAGGTTGCCTCGTGGTTATCCCCCCGCGGAAACCCTCCAGCATCACCCACGGGCATGGAAGGAGGAAACCCAACACCGCACTGAGCCCCAGAGGCAGGGGTGAGGAAAGAAGCAGCCGGTTACCTGCTGGCAACCAAGTAGATCTCCATGTTTTGAAGGAAGATGGACTTGCTGAACTCAAAATCCAGGCGAAAAGCTACCTGGAAAGAGAGTGGAGCCAACATTGGGGGGAGTCAAAAAACCCCCGCGGGAGTGGTTTGGGGCGAGAGCACCCCCTGATCCCACCGTGATGCTGCCTCATCTTTCCACAGAGACAAGAGGCCCCGGTGAGGATCTGCCAGCGCCTCGCTCTGAGACTGGAGGACGAAGCAGCTCCCACCCTGCTGGAAGAGAAGCCCTCCAGGGAGCTGCAGCGAGAGGCCATCTGCGGCACGGGGCCGGCTGGCGGCAGGCAGGCAGCTGGAGGGACGGGGGCCAAGAGCAATACGAAGTGATGGATGTCGCCTCTGCCAGCGCTGTGGCAGTGACCTCAGACCGTCTGGGGCTGAGCAGCGGGGAGAGGGAGAGCAAAGCTCCTGCTGCTCCCGGGCCAAGTTTCCATTCCCAGCTTGTCTTTGTTTTGGCAGGACTGGGGCTACCTGGTGCCACGCGGGTGCATTCTCAGCCCCCGTAGGTCATGGGGAGCTGCTAGGCTGCTGCCTCTGTGCAGCCACAGGCATCCTGGAGGGCTGTTCTGGGAGCCTGATGGCTTTGGGAGGTACCTGGAGCTCACTCGTCGTGATGGGGAAACGTTTCGGGTGGATGGGGAAGATTTTATCCTTTGATCCCACTTGCATCGGCCCCTTTTCCCAGAGCCCCAGTGACTGCAGAGAGTGGCACCTCCTCCAGTCTCCTTCCCCAGTGGGCTGGTGGGGTTTCACCTGGAGCCCTAGTGACTGCAGAATGGGACCTCCTGGAGTCTCCTTCCCCACCTTAATGCTGCCTAGAACGTTTGCAGAGGGTTTGTGTTTGATAAAAGGTGATGGTTACTGGACCTGGGCTTATCCCCAGTGCTGGGAGCTACTGGGAGCTGTGATTCAGAGGATTCTACCAACCCTAGTGGGGCTTGGTGCAGGGTTCAGAGGGATCCTCTGGGTGTTCAGAGCAAGGAGAACCCCTCAAGAAGGAGAAGGTGCCTCATCCTGCGAGCTCAGGGAAGAGGTTTGAAGCCAACATTAAGTTGTTCCAATAGGCTTGGAGAAGCTGGGTTTGATCCTGGTGCTCTTCTAGCACTGAGGTAGCGCCTCACCCATCCTAGCTCCCCTCACGCAGCTTTCAAACACCAGCAGTGACAGAGAAAGGGCAGCAACCTGCTGTTTATCCTTAAAAATCCTACCTGAAGCTGCACTGCCCAAAGGGGCAGAGGGCTCCGGGGTCAAAGACCCACTTGGGCAGGAGGGAGCAGCTCTCACAGGATCTCAGAGCCATCAAGGTTGGAAAAGGACCTCTAAGACCATCAAGCCCAACCTTCAACCCAACCTTTACCTTGGCCCTGGCTCGGAAGAAGGGGTAGCTGACGTTGCAGACTCTCTTGTTGGGGTCCTCAGTCACGCAGTCAATGTTGATGTCTGTGTCGTCCTGAAATGGGATGTGAAGGGTCCGTGACACCGAGCACCAGCCCCACGTCCTGGTGCTTTATGAAACAGACCTGTGGGGCTCAAAACAGGCTTTGAGATGTGGAAAAACACCCCAACCCAACCAACCAGCCCAACCACCCCACTGGTGAAGGCTGGAACCCTTCCCCAGCAGCTAGATTGGTGGGGTTGTTCTTGGAGAGGGGAACGTGTAGAGCAAACCCTGCAGCGCCCTGATTTAAATCCTCTTTAGGAGCTGGACTGCAGCAGTGACTGAACGAACCCGACGATTCTTGGTGCTAGAATAGGGAAGGAGGATGTTCTCCCTTGATGAGGAGTCACGGGGAGGCATCAAGGGATAACATGGCCACGAGCTAAGCAGCAGCCACATCTCAACAGCTGCTTGAGCCCCCTCTGGCTCACCACAGCCAGGCTGGGGAACCTCCTGCCCGTTGCCAAACTGGAGCAGAGGCTGGGCTAGATGGGACATGGACCCTGCTCTGCCTCCTTTGCTGCTCTTTTGTAGGAATCCTACAAGAGGTTGTAGCCTGGTCACATCCAGGTGTCCACCACAGAGCATTAGCGATGGGAAGGGACCTCCAAAGATCATCCAGTCCAACCCCCTGCCACAGCAGGATCCCCTAGATCCAGTCACACAGGAACATCCCCACCACGAGGTGATGGGTTACTCCAGTTCCTGGCTCTGTGTTTGGTCCCGCAAGGGTTTAGGTTCAGGATTCTGCCACTGGACAAGTCCTACCCCGAGTATTAACGTCCCCCACAAAATGCCTCGAGAGCCATCAGCAACAGCCCGGAGCTCTCTCCCAGTCATCTGCTGAGATTAGGGAATTTTATGGGGCCACAGCTCCTTTTTATTAGGGTCTCTGCACAACCTCAGCCACAAACATCCATCCCCTGCGGCTGCTGAGGTTCTAATTCATCAGGACCAGCAGCCAGGCACATCATGAGCTGAGCTGGGCTGGTGCCCCTATAACCAGCTGCACATATTTCCTACAACCTCGTGCAACTCTGTGCCGCTGGGCATCGCAGGGCTCCCCCTCCCCGCTGCTCCCTCGGCAGGAATCGCTCTGAAAAGGCATTTTTCTTACTTTGTGGGCAACACATCCCACAATTTTCCCTTGGCAGGGCTAGTAGAAAAATAAACATGGGATATGGGATCTGCAGGAAGGGATGAAGTCATTGGGGAGGCGGAAGAGTGGTGAGGCTGGGGCTCAGCAGCATCAGCAGATTCCCCAAACCTCCCTGGGGAAAGGGAAGGGGCACATCCAGAGTGCTGCGTCCGGCTCTGGAGCCCCCAGCACCAGAAGGATGAGGAGCTGCTGGAGCAGGTCCAGAGGAGGCCATGTGGATGCTCAGAGGGCTGGAGCCCCTCTGCTCTGCGGACAGGCTGAGAGAGCCACAGTTGTTCAGCCTGGAGAGCAGAAGGCTCTGGAGGGACCTTCTAGTGACCTTCCAATCCTTGAGAGGGGCTGTGAGAGGGCTGGGGAAGGCTGTTCCCAAGGGCAGGGAACGATAGGGTGAGGGGTCAGGGTTTGAAGCTGGAAAAGGGCAGAGTGAGGCTGGACAGGAGGAACAAGGGCTGGAATCTGCGCGTGGGGGATCCCTAGAACAGGCTGCTCAGAGAGGGGATGGAGGCTCCATCCCTGGAGATGTTCAAGGTCAGGCTGGCTGGTGCTGTGGGCAACCTGGTCTGGGGAATACTGGCCCTACTGGGTGTAGTAGGGTTGGACTGGGTGCCCTTTGGAGGTCACTTCCAACCCAGTGATTCTGTGATGCCCACAGAGATCCCCTGGATCCCTCAGTGCAGAGCCATGGCCACACTCCCATCCTTCAGGGAGCTATTCCCTTCCTACCAGACAGCCCATCGCTCCGGGAGCTGTATCTCAGCTGCAAACCCTCGAGCCTGACGGGAACTTGGCCACTTACTGCAGGTATTTTTAACCTCCTGGAGCAGCAAAAGAGAGGAGGAAATCGTTTCATCCACAGCTGACCTTCTCACAGGCTCTTAAAAATTCAAACATCTTCGTATTTCCAAAGCAAAGAGCCGAGAGGGCTGCCGAACCCATAGACACCTCTGATGCATGAGGGACGGAAGCAGGGCTGGGCTCTGCTCTAGGACGCGGCTTCCCCATCCGGCTGGGATTAGAAGCTCCTCTGGGAAGTCCCGGATCTCCCCCACAGACCCACCTTTGGGATCAAGCTGGCGAACTGGAGGTTCCTGGAGAAGGAGATGTTGAGGACGGTGCTGTAGGCGTTTTCCCCTCGGTTCTCCAGCGCTGCCTCCACGGCCACCCGCCTCCGGCCACTCTCGATGATGAAGACGGAGGTGTCGAAGGAGAGGCTGAAGGCTGAGCAGTCGGGAGGTGCCCGGCGCAGAACCCTGCGGCAGAACTCCCTGCAAGAGGAGGGCAACAGTGCCCAACGGTGCCCAGCAAGGCTCAGTGATGCCCACTGGTACCCAACAGTGCCTAATGATGCCCAGTGGTACCCAACAGTATTCAACTGTGCCCAACGATGCCCAGTGGTACCCAACAGTACTCAATAGTGCCCAACGATGCCCACTGGTACCCAACAGTGCCTAATGATGCCCAGTGGTACCAAACAGTGCTTAACAATGCCAAACGATACCCAACAGTACCCAGTGCCTAACAATGCCAAATGGTACCCAACAGTGCCCAACGATGCCCAGTAGTACCCAACAGTGCCCAATGGTACCCAGTGCCTAATGATGCCAAATGGTACCCAACAGTGCCCAACGATGCCCAGTGGTACCCAACAGAGCCCAATGGTACCCAGTGCCTAACAATGCTAAATGGTACCCAACAGCACCCAGCAGTGCCCAGTGCCTAACTATGCCAAATGGTACCCAACAGTGCCCAGCAATGCCCAGTGGTACCCAACAGTGCCCAACAATGCCCAATGGTACCCAACAGTGCCCAACAATGCCCAGTAGTACCCAACAGCACCCACCAGTACCCAGTGCCTAACAATGCCAAATGGTACCCAACGATGCCAAACAGTGCCCACTAATACCCAGCCCCAAGGGTTTTAGCTGCACGATGGGCTAGGCAGCACAAGGAAATCCCAAACGCTACCCATGGACCATCATCTGGCTTGAGACCTCTGGCTGAGGGTGCCCAGGTTGCCCCAAACCCAGCTGGGATGTGAAGGGAAAAAAAGACCCCATCCCATGGGCGAAGGGTACAGCTGGTGGTTAGTCTCAGCCTGGCTCAGATCTCTCTCCCAGCATCTGCTTTTGCTGCCTTGATGGGTGTTTGGGCATTTCCTTTATGAATCATAAAAACAAAGGAAAGGAAAATGTAGGATGGTGCCACCTTCGGAGCGACCTTCTGCCTCTAAATGGTGCCTGCAGCTTGGAGGAACAGCTCTGCTCCAACAAAATACCCTCCTGTGGAGGTGGAGGTTCAGGCTCCTGTGCTCTGAGGTAACCTTTAGCAGCTCTTCCAGCAGCGCGACGCAGGGTATAATCATCTCTGCCGCGTGCGTCACAGCTCTAATTGCCAAGTGGCAACCACCAGCCACGTTCATCCCCCTGTCATTTCCTGATTGGTGTCCCTGGGGCCCCTCACCACGGCATCAGCTATGGGTTGGCTTGTGGAGTCCCTGGAAAACCACTCCAGGCAGGCACTGGGTAGGGGCTCGGACACCCTCTGAAGAGCACTTCGTGGTGGGGATGGATGAAGGAGCAGTTGTGATGCCAGAATCTATGGACCATGGGTTGGGGTCGGGTTTTGGACCCCCCCATCACCCTCAAGCTGGTGCTGCTGGCTGGGAAGATGCTCTGAGGCATCTACTCACATGGCACTGGGCACATCGCTTCTGGCATCCAGGACCAGGTCAGGGACGCAGTGCTCGTCCTCATTGCACCCGTTCCAGAAGGGGACCTGATGGGGGCAACAAGAGCAGCTCAGTCACAGAATCACAGAGCAGTAGGGACTGGAAGGGACCTCCAGAGATCATCCAGTCCCATTCCCCTGCCACAACAGGATCCCCTACATCCAGTCACACAGGAACACGGCCAGGTGGGTTGGAAACGTCTCCAGAGAAGGAGACTCCACAACCCCCCTGGGCAGCCCCTGCCAGGGCTCTGCCACCCTCACTGCCAAGAAGGTC
>JAOXOE010028191.1:0-16646 GCA_028565055.1 Phoeniculus purpureus | reverse complement strand
GATCAGGTGGTCCCTTCCAACCCAGAGTGGTTCTGATTGTGTAACTTCTGCAGTGAAGTGATCCTGCTGTGGCAGGGAGATTGGACTGGATGATCTTTTGGGGTCCCTTCCAATCCCTAATGATTCTATAATTCCATTCTATGATTCTCTGTAAAAAGCAGACTGTTTGAAGTTTTCGTGTTAGGTTTGGTTTCCTTTTCCTTGTTGCTGTGTGGAAAACCAAAGAACAAGGGGATGGATGCAGAGCTCTTTGCTAACCCAGGGAATGGATCATAGCATCGTGAATGCAGAGCTGTTTGCCAACTACTACTTACAGAGCTTTAAATTCACCCAGATCCCGGTACTAGGCTCAAATAGAGGAAGTAAGTGATCAGATTTGGGCTGTGCCAGCAAGATGGGCTTGGATGGCACCTCTGTTGATGGAGGAAGGACCTAGAACACAAGTCTTAGGAGGAGCTGCTGAGGCAGCTGGGGCTGTTTAGCCTGAGGAAGAGAGGCTGAGAGGAGACCTTATCGCCCTCTACAACTACCTGAAGGGACACTGTAGAGAGGTGGGTACTGGTCTCTTCTCACAGGTCATTAGTGACAGAACCGGAGGGACCAGCCTCAAGCTGCTCCAGGGAAGGGTTAGGCTGGGCATTAGGAACAATTTTTCACAGAAAGAGCAGTCAAGGATGGAAACAGGCGGTCCAGGGAGAGGGTTGAGTCACCAACCCTGGAGGTGTTTAAAGATCACTTATATATGGTGCTTAGAGATCTGGTCTAGTGGTGACCTTGGCAGAGTGGGGTTATTAGTTGGGCTTGATGATCTCTAGAGTCTTTTCCAACATGAATAATTCTATGATTGTGTGACTCAGCTTCTCTCTTAATTGTGTAGTCAAGGCAAAGGTGACCGAAGTGTTTCTACTTTTTGTGCAAAGCATTACTTCAGTCTGTGCTGTGAGATGTTCTTTTCAATGACTCTTTAATGTAGGGGCAGAAGGCAGGCTCCGGCTTGTGTCTGTAGTAGTCAGGGAAACGAATGCGAAAGCGTCGTTGCATTTAAAGGAAGATCGGGGTGGGTGAAAGCAGTGAAACGTGTGTTCTTTTATTCTGTTTTTGTAAATGGCTAGTGACTCTAATTCAGATAGACAAAATGTGCTGTGGAATACTGTACCGGTACATGCCAGACTTCTGTCATATTGTAGTTAGCACCTCAGGTTTTCCCTTTTTAGGAAAGAAAGGAACCATAGCAAACCTAAGAACAGTAGCAAATCCGTATTAGCCTACTATGCTTTAGCAAGGTCTGGGGAAAAGGGGCCTATGGGTTAATTAAGCATTGCATGAAAAAGGAATTTCCTTTTAACAGTTGGTTTTTTTCTTAAATTCCACAGAACTCACTAAGTAAATGGTCAATACATCTGCATTGTGCAATTCATTTCCTGCCCTCTCGTTTCATCCCTAAACTAAACAGGCTCAATAATAAAAGCTCAGCCTCTTGAGAGTGCTCTTTGTGCCAGTAAACACATAAGACTAGTGTATGTATGTAGCTGAGACCCCCATCCATGGAGATATTCAAGGTGAGGCTGGACCTGATCTAGCTGAAGATGTCCCTGCTCCCTGCAGAGCCATTGGAGGTCCAATGGTCCATTAGATGACCTTTGGAGGTCCTTTCCAACCCAGGCCAGTCTATGATTCAATGATTTTATAATTCTATGATGATTCTATGATTTTATAATTCTATGATTCTGTGTGGTCCCAGCAGTCATAGGACACAGATGCCACAAAGTAGTATCAAGTCCTCAGAGCTGTTTAGGGTCAGACAGTACCTCTGGATGGTTTGTGCTGGCTTGTGTCAGTGCCTGCCCGGACATCCAGCCACTGTGTCTGTCTGCATCAGGGTGTACACTTGACTCTCTTTCACCTCTATGGAAGCATTTCCCTGTTGAGCTCCTTCTGCTCTGTCAAAATAAACCTGAGTTAATACAAAGTGTAATGGCATGTGGTGTGGCCACTGCTGATGTGGGTCACAGCTCTTGGCATGATGCACCTGCCAGATCACTCCTGCAAGCTGTAAACCTGGGCAACTTATTTTTAGCATATTCCCAGACTGACTTATCAGTAAAGCACTTTGAAGTAACAACTCCAGCGTATTTGATGATTGTTCATTTTGAAAGATGTCATTTTAAGAATTTCTGAAAGTTTCAGAACTGCCCTGTGGGAGATCCGTTTTATGCCAAAGTGTCATTTCACATTCCAAACTACATGCTCCCTCATACTTTCACTTTATAAATGTTTCACAGCATCTGCATTTTTTATCACTGCACTTTTGCATGACCTGTGAGTTCCTTGTAGCTAACCTGCAAGGCCTGTTGAAGGGAGGCAAGGAATACATTTTTATTTAATTGGCTTTTTTCCCTCTGTCAGAAGGTAAAGCCGCCACCTAATTATTTCTTCCTTATGCATAGATATTTGTATTAATATTTTAACAAACTCAATGTTTGTAGTGTCATTCTTGAGGCTGTGTAAAAGTAAAAACAAATGTGACCTGGAATGTGGATACTCGGTTCCATTTCTAGGATTTGTCAGAATCAGACCTAATTTCTTCAGTAGTAAATCAATCTCCTGATAATTTCTGTGAGTCATCAAACTTCATTCTCAGGCTGTAATTACATGTGAAATCCTGGCTGATCACTTTGCTGGCAATGCCAGCCCTCAGTGTACAAAACCAGCATAAAAATAACCTGAGGTATCACAGAATCACCAAATCACAGAACATCAGAGATTGGAAGGGACCTCGAAAGGTCATCTAGTCCAATGCCCCTGCCAGAGCAGGAACACCTAGACCAAGTCACACAGGAACATATCCAGGCAAGTTTGAAACGTCTCCAGCGAAGGAGACTCCACAAACTCCTTGGGTAGCCTGTTCCAGTGCTCCGTCACCCTCACTGTGAAGAAGTTCCTTCTCACATTCATATGGAACCTCCTATGTTCCAGCTTACACCCATTGCCCCTTGTCCTATCACTAGATGACCCTGGGAAGAGCCTGGCTCCATCCTCTGACACTCACCGTTCACATATTTATAACATTAATGAGGTCACCCCTCAATCTCCTCTTCTCCAAGCTCAAGAGACCCAGCTCCCTCAGCCTTTCCTCATCAGGAAGGTATTCTACTTCCTTCCTCGTCTTGGTAGCTCTGCACTGGACTCTCTCCAGCAGCTCCGTGTCCTCCTTAAACTGAGTGGCCCAGAGCTGGACACAATACTCCAGATGTGGTCTCACCAGGGCAGAGTAAAGGGGGTAGTTTTTACATTGCTCTCCTGAGTACAGCACTACTGAAACAGCAGTGGTGGTTCCCTTCTTTGAGGAGGGAAGGACGGTGAATGCTTGAGAGGTTCCTACAAAGTTTTTTACAGTGTTGGTGGGTAAGAACAACTAATGTCATCTACCTGGACTTTTGCAAGGTATTTGTCACTGTGTTTGGCACAACATCCTTGTCTCTAATATAGAGAGACATGGATTTGACAGATGGACCATTTGGTGGGTAAGGAATGAGCTGGATGGTCAAACTCAAATAGTTGTGATCAGCGGTTCAGTGTCCAAGTTTGTTTTAGGTCCGGTGGTGTTTGATATCTTTGTTGGCAACATGGACAGTGGCATTGAGTGCCCCCTCAGCACAAATCAGCCAATGACACCAAGCTGTGTGGGGTGGTTGGCACACTGGAGGGAATGGAGGCCATCCAGAGCGACCTCAACAGACTGGAGAACTGAGTCCGTATAAACTACATGAGATTCAGCAAGTCCAAGTGCAAGGTGCTACATCTGGTCTGGGGCAATCCCAAGCACAAATACATGCTGGGTGGTGGATGGATTGAGATAGCGCTAAGGAGAGAGACTTGGGGGTGTTGGTAGATGAGAAGCTCAGCATGAGCTTGCAATGTGTGAGGGCAGCCTAGAAGGCCAACTGTGTCCTGCACTGTATGAAAAGAAGTGGCACCAGGAGGTCAAGGGAGGTGGTTCTCCCTCTCTATTCTGCTCTTGTGACACCTCTCCTTGACTATTGCATCCAGTTCTGGAGTCCTCAATCTCTGTCAGGGCTGGAGCACCTCTGCTATGGGAATAGGATGAGGAAACTGGGGCTCTTCAGCCTGGAGAAGTGAAGGCTACAGGCGGACCTTATAGCACCTTTCCAGTACCTGAAGGGGCTATAGAAAAGCTGGAGAGGGGCATTTTATGAAGGGCCCTAGTGATTGGGCACGGGGGATGGTTTCAAACTAAAAGAGGGGATTTAGTCTGGATTTTAGGAAGAAGGGTGGTGAGGCACTGGAACAGGTTACCCAGTGAGGTTATGGAGAACCAGTCATGGGGAAGCTGGATGGGCACAAAACTGGGAGCAGGGGTTTTAACTTGTCTCCTACAGCTCATGTGGAGGGGGACTCAGACACAAGGCTGCAGGTTGCTTTTGATATCTCTGTCTAAAGCCCTTCAATTTTGTAAGAATAAATATTCATCGAGCTAAAGGGGAGAGGAGCGAGAGGCTGAATACTTGGAGTTTAATTAGCTAGGGCATGAGCTTAAACATGGATTTCTCTTATCTCAATCTCTTTCATGGATTTTGACCAGAAAATTCATCCTGGATCTACAAAATCTTTGCTAAAAAATGTTTTATAGATGTAAATATTATATAGATTTAAACTCTTCATTGTTCAGGGTTCTCTACTATGCAGCTAATCTGCTCCTTTCACCTGTTTGGGTTTTGTGGTTTAGATTTTTTCTTTCCTCCACTAATAACTTTTCTATGATTTCTTGGTCCCCAGAGTCCTGTATTGGATTTTTCCTTTTTACTAAGTTGTGTGTAAGATGATATAGTCAGATCTGATGGTTATCTCTCTTCCTACATCCCCAAAGTAATGAAATCCACTGTAGTATTTCTACCTCACAGCAAGCTTCAGTAGAGCAAAGGCCACTGGCAGCCCTGGGCTCCTGGGTTGGGAGGCACTGGGTGCCCCAAAAGTGCTGATTTAAACTCGATACTTAACATTATTTGTAAAGACTCAAGACCTAGAAAACCTGTGAGAATAACCGGTCACTTCTGTGTTCTTCCCACAGAGCTGGTGCTGAGCATGAGATGTCACAGCAAACCTTTTCAGGTGGTCCTGAATTAATAATGAACAATAGGTAATATGAACAGCACAATTGTTTGCACATGCCCTAAGCAGCAAACAACTAATCACTTAAAATCAAAGATAAATCCTGGGATATGTTTCTCCGTAATTTAACCATCAGGAAAAAGAGACTCTGGTGTCAGAGGTAAATAGATGCTGTGGAAAAAATGTTGGGTTTATGCAGTATATGTTATTTCGTCGTGCTAATAGAAACTAAAATCCTGTGATGTCATCACTCCTTCTGTTTCCTTTGCTTGCTTGCTGATGAAGATGTGTGACCCTTCCCACCACATCCTGCTCCTCCATCTTCCTGGCTCTGCTCTCGTAAAGACGTTTTTGTAGCCAGGCAGCCAGTAGAGACTTCCAGCAGTGGAGAAGGTTAATGAGCAATTGGCACCGATTGCCCTTTTCTAGGCCTGTTAAGTAGAGAGTCCCGTGGGGATCAGGGACAAGTCCTCAGTCATACTTCCAGGCACATGAGGGGTTGGTGGCCACATAGCAAGAGATTGGTATCAACATTGTTTGCGAGTGGTGCTCCCTCCTCCGCTGTTTTTTGGATCAAGCTGGTAAGTGCTGTAGCATGAGAAGGAATTAGTTGCAAAACCTAATCACCCGTTCATTAGGGAGACAAATCTTGTGGTTAAAACCAGCTTTTGAACTAAGTCAGGGAAATATGTGTATCAGTACCTCGAGTGGGCTCCCAGACGGTAGTGAAGCAGACAGCGCTGCATCAGAAAGGTATCATGTTATTTCCATTATTATTTCTTATGTAAATAAACTGGTGGAAGGGGGTAAAACTGTCTTGATGTCATCCCTCCACCAAGTACAGATCTAGCAAAACAGAAGACTAGAGGGCTCATTCTGAAGTCAATAACCAGTTTTGTTTCGGTTTTAGAAATGGCTGTTTAAGCAGTGAAGGAATTTTGCATGAGACAAGCACTGAGGAAAATGACAAGTTACTGTTTGTGTGGAAAGATTTAATTAATTTATGTTCAGCTAGAAATTACAACATTGATTTAATATACATGGGAAATGGTGAAAGAGAATAGACAACATTTCAGACTGTGTTTGCAGTGAACCCGTGGCAACAAGGGAGAGTTTGGGAAAGTCTTTCCTACAAACTCATTCATGGCCAAATTTGTTCCAGCCTGCTATGGGGATTTTTTTTGTGCTCCTCAAAATAAAGTCTGCATAGTGCTAATGAGCCAGAAAGCTCAGAAGCCAATTAATGGTGTAAATCAGGAGTGTAGCTGGAGCAAATGAAAAGGTGGTTTTGACATGCCTGGTTTTAAAATCAGTCACAAGTTTGTTGTGCATAGACCTGCTTGGTGGAAGAGATTGTGTTGTTTGCCCACCCAGAAGCTGTGGAGGCACCAGTGTTGCAGCCTTGCTCTGACTTCATCCATCCCCTCCGTGCTGTATCTCTTCTGCATGTGTGCCTTCCTCACCATGCTTTTCTCTGCTAGATCCCCTACTCCATCTTCTTTTGTTCTCATCTCATTAGATCACCTAACAGTGCTCTTTTCCTTCATTCTGAAATCACAAATCAGAATAATAAACTTGTTGCTATCCAAATAAATGTTCCAGGCTACCTTCCAACTACAGACCATATGAATAAAAGGATGAAAGGTTCCTCAGGGCACAGATCCTTCTGACCTCATTGTATTTAGGATATAATAGAACAAACTCATTGCAGGGCTTTGGGTCCTGAAGCATCAACATCTCTACTTCTTCGAGGTTTGTGTTCAAAGCATTTAGAAATGCCCAGTTTGGGTTTCAAAGAGGAGGCTAGCCCGGGGGAGGTTTTGAAAGACTTCACTAAAAGAAGCCATTTAAAAGCTACTATGCAACTGTTTTACCCAACAGACTGTCTTCAGTGGTGTATGTGGGATAAAGTAACATAAACAAGAAAACAGCTTGATCAGGCAGGGTGGATCACACACAGCTGATTCTCTTGTGAGATGATCCAAGAGGAACTCATTTTCCTGCAGCCTAAGTTCCATTTGTTGTACATTATCCCCATGCTGTATCTTGTACCTCATATATTTTGCTTTATGGGACAAATCCGATAACAGTTTCAGGCTGAGCAGTAGCTGACTCTATGTATTCCCAGCTAGTTAAACTGCTGGTTGTCAATGGGCATCTTTCATGTGAAAGGCAATTTCAAGGGGATGAGATTCCATCTAACACAAGTACCTCAAGTACATTTTTATACATGCTCGCACTCAGTATTTATTTCATAGCTCCCTATGCACAAGAGAGAGGCGAAAGGTGCGATTACTGAAAATCCCCCAACCTGCTCCTGTTGTGTGATTCTCGTCCACTCAAAGAAAGGTTTCAAATTGTTGTCCCTTGCACAAAAATGATAAAAATTATCTTGCTTTTTTCTTCATATAAAAGCAGTTTTGCCTATTCTTCAGTTTTATGTTGCTGGAGAGGATTCTGTAGTAGGTTGGTTTCTCTTTGATACCCTACAAGCAGTGGGGGACAATTTCCAATTTTTGTTAAATCGATCCCAATGAAGATTTAACAGGAGATGTTGGTTACTTTGGGGTTTCTCAGTTTAAAATAATTCATCCAAAATAAACTACCTTTAAGGCTTTTCTGTATCTGTTTAATTGGATGTTGAGAAAACAGCAAACGTATTTACAGAATAGTAAGTTTTTCTTATCAAGAGAAGATTGGCTGAAAGGAATAATCTTTAATCCATGTCCGTGGTGACATAGAAAATGTGAGGTTGTGAAGTGTGAGAACTGTGTTGTTTACCCTGTTATATTGATATAAAATTTTATTGATCATATTAACTTCTGTGGTTAGAACATTCTCCCTCCTGGCTGTTGATATATGTAATCACCTTCCTTTTCTAATTTTCTGTCCTTTATACAAAGGGATGAAAAGAGGCCAGTGCTTATTCCAGTTCAACTGTTTGGAGACGCTTCTGTAGGGATTCTGTGTGCCTCCTGGAATAATAATAGTAACAAACTCACAACCAAATCTGTACGGGCAAGATACTTTATCATTATTAACTCCACATTCCCTTCCAAGTTTCTCTGTGCTTTAGAACACAAAGTCATCAAAGCCTACAGCGTGTCTTGAGGTGGCTGGAAATACTCTCATACCCAGCAGAATAGCACACACTGAAGACAATACGAGAGGGAGCCATGAAGGTGCTTCAAACATAGTGATTGAAATTGTTTTAAAAGTTAAGCCTTAGTGTACTTTCTAGAGTGAGGAATACAGCCCTCACCTTCTGTAGGGGATTTTATGTTCCTTTTGTGTGACAGAAGAAAAATTCACTGCAGCAAGAGCACAATGAGGATGCTGTGACCTGCAGACTGCTTATGAAAAAACAAGGCTCTTTCAGAGCTGTCCAAACACAAGAAAAGAGGTGATGACTCAGAACAATGATATTCTCCTCTGTTTCCTTGGGGATGGATCTTACAGTAACACAAACAGTACCTTTTCTTCTGCTCTACTAAGGTGGTAGGTGTGCTGGTCCACGAGCAGTACATTACCCCGTGTACACCCAATCCTGCAGATATGTTTTTCCTCCTGAGCTTGTTCTGTAACCCAGTGCTGCTCTGCATTCTGTGACTGAACTGATCCATAGCATCCTGCATTTTCCTCAGCTGACCTTTGCTTTTCACTGACATTTACAAAATGTGACTAAGTGAAACCAGATTAAATAGATGTTAACAGCAAAATGTTTTTGCTGCTCTTCTTTTGATGAGAAAAAAACCTCCCCTATTCTCTGGACCTGAAGAATGAGAGGAAAAATGCAAAAGTTCAGGCATTTCTGTTGCTACGCTGCATCAAAATGCAATTAAAGGCACTGACCACTTGCTTATTCTTCTGTGGTGATTTGCACAAATCCATTCAGGAGGAGCCCGGCGGGTACAAATTGTTACCAAATGCCTTTTGTAGCCACCCTTAGCTGGAGAACATTTCTTCCATGTTAACTGAGAACAAACCATTTCAAATCATGCTGGAGTGTCTCTCAAGCATTAGACACAAGTTTGTCAGCTTGTGTCTATTTTTTCTGAAAGGAAGAAATTAATTTTCATGCTTCCCTGCCACCAGATGTGTGTTGCGACAGGTTGCAGTACAACAGATCCCTGTGTCTCAGCGCAGCACCCCAGCTTTTGGGTGGAGAGCACATTTCCTTGCTGGGTACCTTGGCAGTAAGAGCTGCTCAACAACCTATTTATTAGTAGCTGTGCTCCTCCCCTGCTGTTATATTAATATAATGAATTGTTTGCAGGTGCTTCAAATGAGCTTTAGATGATCACTGGGAGCTTTGTTACTCAAACAAGCCAAATTAAATGGAGCAGATGCAACAGTCCTCTAGCAAAAGTACAAAGCATGACTTAATGAAGGTCATTTTGCACACATTGGCCTTGGTGACCCTAAGAGCAATCAGACTGTCCTTATTTTGCTGTTTCTAGACAGAAAGGTGATTGCTTCTTGCCCACGTGCCTTGGATTTTTTTTAGTTGTCTTCATTACATCATTGGGAGCTCTTAATTGCGTTTAATCCTACTCCCTTTTAACTGAAATGAGATAGTTCCCATATGACTGTTGTTAAACTGTGCTCTAAGCCATGCTTGAGCTTTAATGCTCTTTTGTGTGGCAAGGTTTCAATCACGAGAATTCAAACAACTAGACAGCAAAATGGACATTCTCAGCTGGGCATGCAGAGTAGGTAGAAGAGAAGACTTAGAGGTCGTGCCAAGTGCACAGTCTGAATGTTTCCTACAGCTAATATTAGCTTGTGGTTTTCTTCTCCTCTCCTGTTTTGTGGCAAATGCAGAGAAACAAACAAACTGGCATTATCCCAGAAAGGCCTGTGTGTGCAATTAGCTTTGTAAATGTTGATTTACTAGTCTACAAGGTCTCTTCAAAGGCTCTGCACGATGTGAGAGAGCAGCAGTCCCTGGAACATGAGGTTTGTGTTGTAGATGTGTCACTCTGAAGTGAAGGTGTCAGCCAAGCAGTTTGTGGAGAGCTGGGTCCTTCCCTCTGGCTTTGCTGCAGATTTCAGTGAGGTTTAGGCAAAAAGCTCAGCTTATTCCTTATGCCTCCTGTCGTTATTATGGAAACAGGGATGAGGATGTTTTCGTGCTAGCCTTTTTAGCTGTGTTCAGTTTATGCATTTTTGAGATAAGGCTTTTCTCTTGCTTTGTGTCTTACACTGCACATCATAAAGGGATTCTGGTCTCAGCTGAAGCCTCTAGGCACTATAATAATTGCCATAAAAGTGAAGGCTACTGTACCCAAAGAGGCACTTAATGCTCCCCTCCCCCCAGATGGAAGAGACAAGAGGCTCTTTTCCTTCCCTTGGATGCCAAAGGGGATTGCAGTAAGTTAACAGTGTTCATCAGAGGCCTCTCTTTGCATAGCTTGTCTATCTACTTGGCAAGCTCTAACATGCATATTCTGATAGTTCAGTGACAGATATCACCAAGGAGAAAAGACAGCATTTTAACCTTGAGCAGAAAATTACACAGGGCCAGAAAAACCATGTACAGCTCCTGTGCAATGAGCCGAACAGAAGGATCTTCTTTGCACTTTTCATCTAGAGAGAGTTTTGGAAGGAGTTGCCAAAGGTTGATGGGATGTGAGAGGACATTTACAGTGTGTTCCTACTGGCTGCAAGTGGCCAGAGGGGGAACTACCAATAGGATACCATTCCTGCCAGCAAATACTACCAATGAGAGTGAAATGATAGTGTAAATATGGTCACAATAGTCTTTGTTTTCCCCAGAAGTAAAACAGTTCAGTTTTGATCTTTCTCCAACAGGATACAGCTTATTCAAGATGAGGTAACCCAACCCTTGAGTGGGCATTTGGATGGTTTTCTGGCTTGTGCCTGGCTAGACTTTGTGAAAAGTTTACAGAGCACTCCTGGGGTAGGTGACTCTCTCGAGCTTATCGGGCTTTATGGCAGAGTCGACAGAATGGAGCACAGAGGTAATTGTTGAATTCAGCCATGAAAACTGCTATTACTTGGTTTCTCTGTGATATCTGTTGTATCCTGTTGTGCATTTGGTGAGAGGTAGATTTTGTTTCATTTTGCAATCTGCTGGTGAGCTTGAATAGTATCTAAAATAGTTGATGGCTCATCAGAGCACATACAAAATCCATTCTTGCTGAGCTCAATGCAAAATCATCTTCCGAAGGTGCAGCAAATTAGTGTTCTGTAGAGGGAGAGATTCAGTTTCCAGACTTAAGTTGGAGGCAAAGCACTGAGGAGGTGTGTTAGACAGACTGCAACCTCCTTGTTGATTAGAAAAGGAAGATGTTAATGGAACAGGAAAAGTGGGAAGGCAGACTCATGGCTCTGTCCATGCAAAAGTTAGCAACGTGTAGCTTCATTTAGTGATACTGTTTAATTTCAGCAGATTTCCTCTCTACTTGTTCTCCAGTTCAAGTCATGCTCTTGTCTTCACGGGAGATTAAATACCAAGCACAGATATGGACAGTGATAGGCAGGACTGGAGCATACGTTACTCCAGATCTGAAGGTAACTTAAGGGCATGAGGCTGAGGAAACTGCTCGCTTCCATTTTCTCATCCAGTGGGTGCCCTTGCGTATGTGTTCCTGGTCACACTCCTGTAGCTGTGAGTTTTACAGCGCTCTTGTTTGCTCATCAACACACCATATGGATCTAATCTTGCTTACCACCCACTCCTGAGCTGTATTATTTACTGACATTTGTCAGTCCCAGGCACTTAGATTTCAACAGAAGGTGGCTATTCAGCTGAATGCTATAGATGTTTTGTGATCCAATATTTAATCAAATTTGGAGTCTGTTCCTTGCTAAAGACCTTGTCTCTGATGTATTTAAGCCCACAGTGAACACGCCTGTGTGCTCAGAGGCCTTGGTTTTTTACACGACGTGGATTTGTCCCTGCTCTGAAAGCTGCCAAACATCTTGATGTTGTACTTCTATTTTTACGTTAAGAAAACAGATTTCATTGTAATGGGAGATACACTTAGGCAGATGCTGAGGAGAAAAGAAGGAATCAGGAAGGAATGGGTTATTCAGCTTAACAGTAACTTGGATTTCTTTTCAGCCTGTGTGTAACCTTGATTCAACGTAACTTCTCTGGATACTGATGCTGCTGTTTTTGTCAGTTTTGCTAGAGGTTGGTGTGCAGATTCAGTCTTTAATGCAAAATACGTGTGAAAGGAAGCCTTCCGAAAGTTGGAGCAGCGCGTGCTTAGCATCTAGATCTGGGCTTGGCCCCCATACTGAGCTGAAGGAAGGCTGGTGTATTCTCTGATTCTCTGACTTTTACCCTGATTTGGAGGAACATCACCTTAACCAGAGGAACCACATGCTTGGAAGACTGTCATCTTTTCTATGTATCTGCTGTGCAGTCTCAAACTGAACCATAAGCATATGACAACCAACAATAAAACTTCTGTTTGTTAACAGTCACTGCAATTGCCCTGGTTTTGTGGCAGTGGATGAGGACTGCAAAACTGGTTTGTATAGGTTCTTTTGTGGTTCCATCACAATTTCTTTCTGGATGTGAATAAGAAAGCTAGGAATAAAAAGTGACATGGACATTTAGAAACCTAAGCTGTACCATTAATATAAATAAATGGCACATTTGGGATGTTTTGTTAAACCGCTGGCTAATGTTATCATCTCTTTCAAGTGACGAATTGGCTTTTTAGATAAGCAGCAAAACCCCTTTAGAAATGAAGCCCCGATCTAGTTGACACCTATACGTTTATGACAAAACACAAATACTTCAAACATCCTTCATTTAAATCGTTACTTGAAGATTTATATTACTGCATTGAGTTGCTGTGGTGGCATTTACAATTTGCATTTCTGCATGGAAAGCTAAAAAAACCCCCACAACAAATCCCAAACATCAGAAAGTAATGATTCATCAGATTTTGAAATGTACTACAGAAATACCAATCTAGGCAAATATGTTTGGATTAACTCTGGCAGACTGCCCAACAGTGAGGTTTTCAGACTTACGTAAGCCTTTGGTGTACAGAGCACATGAGGATTGGGACCTCTAAGGTCCAGCATCCTTGTTAGGCAAACAGAAGAAAGGCATCCCAGGAGCTGATTTTACCTGTACGTTAACTTCATGGTGTGCTCCAGGGATCACACAAGTGCAGAGGTCTTGTATTTGAACTGCAGGTGTTAGCTCTGGGAACTGTTTACTGCTGAACCACAAACATGGAAGTCTTGAGTTCATAAGCAAGTGAAGTAGCCTCACGTAATTCCTTAGTCCTTGGCCTCAACATAATCCACAGCCTGAAGGGTGGATGAGCTTTGAGGATGGTCCCATTAGTGTCAGTTCCACTTCCACCATGAAGGAGCAGTAGCAAAAGAGTCAGTAATCAGCAGTGTTAAAGAGGTGTTATCTCTGGGTTTGGATGTTGATTTCCAGATGGCAAAAGGAAACATCTGTGCGTTGGTACCCAGGAGCTGGACGGAGAGGCTGACCACTCAGGAGTGTTGTAAGAGCATAAAAGGAAAGGTCAGGAGTGTAGACTGTAAAGGTAACAGATTTTTAAGAAGTGTATTATTATTAAAAGGAAAAGGATTAAAAATTGATTTCATACTTTTCAGAAATAGTTTTACATAGCAGTGGGCTCGACTGACTTGAAAGTGGGCTAAGCAACTTTCAAAGGGAAGTGTGAGGAATCTTTCCTAGTGCCTGAAAGAAGTAACACATAAAATCTTACCTGAAAATGCTTGTTCAGCCAGTACTCATAACGCCGTGCTGAGGGCATTTTTCAGGATGAGTCTGAGGTTAAGGAAAACACGTACTGAATAACTAGTGCCACTTACTTCAGCACCTGACTTTTCCGCAGAGATCTTCCATCTAATTACTGACCATATCCAGTGATATTTAACTTGTCAGATCTGACAAGAGCTGAACTCAAGGTAGAACAACTGCCTAAACATTTATTTGTGTCAATGACACATTTAAAACTCTCTGCTCTGTCTAAATATTTAAAGGAAAGAATACAGAAGAAAATGTGATGTGACACAAGAGGAAATGAAAAACAACCTTCCTTGTTGAGGACATTCACTCCACACAGTCGCTGTCCTCTGAGCACCAGTTCTTTGGGCAACAATTGAGGGGAAGGCCGTCCTAAATGTCTTGTTTGCTTGTCTCTTTTTAACACAAACGAGTTTTACACTGGCAAGGGGATCTTTTGCTGTCTAAATCACTGAATATGACAACTCTCCAGATCTTTAGGGACCTCTGAATGTGAAGTTTTTGACTGTAAAGCTAACATCTGAAAATGAAGAAATAATGAAGATAAATACACACTTAGTAAAAAAGCTGTTGGCAGTGTTGCCCAAATCAGAGAGCTCAGATGTGTTGACTGCTAGTTCAAGCAGACTACATCTTAAGGATAGACTGCAGTAAGCCTTTTTCTTGGAGAGCAGATCCTGTAAAACAAATCGCCGACCCCTCTTTTACTGTCGTATTCAGAATAAAGCCAGATTTCAAAATTCTCTGTGAAGCAGATCTGTATTTTCCATGGGTGGACAGAATTTTTTATAGTAAATACACGTTTTCCAGATACCCTTTGCTGTGAGTTTATGTGTGTTTGAACTAGTGTGAGCACTTTGCAAACTAATACAGAATGTGAGGGCTTTCGATGTATGTTAGGGATGCTGAAAATTTTCTTCATCCGTGAATGTTTCCAGAAAACAGCTTATTAAATTCAGAAATTTCTCTCTGTGGATCATCAGAGATGTCTGGGGGGGATGAGAGAACAATGGAACTCAGAATGTGTGCATATATCATGCTCTTAGCAACACGTTCTCTGTTGGAACCTGACACTTGTGTTTTCAGAAGCAAACCCACTCTAAATTAGTCTGCAGTTAATTGGCTGTGAGGGGAAATGCACCTTGCCAAAAAGGATTGGAAATACAAAGCTCTTTGGATTTCTGAAGAAGTTGATTGCTGTACTTGAAGAATCACAGACTCTTCCACAGGCATCTGGGAAATTATGTGGTTCATAATCTCCTGTGCTTTCAAAAATTCTGTTCTTTGGCAAGGTGAGCGTCTACTTGCTGCCGTCTACTTCAAGGTTGATTTTAGAGGGACAGGCTTAGAATGTGTTGGAGCTGCTCATTTGCAGTTGTGGAAAATTTCTTCCTCAGGGTTAGTTCAGTGCTGTTTTGAATCTGTGATGGAGGATAATAGGAGGTAGCAGACATGGCAATAATTTTGTTTTTAGATTTTTCCTTCTGGATCTGAAAATGGAATGAATGGTCACGTGTGCAACAGTGGTTAGTGTCTCTGGAGTGTCAGATGTCCTTGCTTGGGCCCTTTCAAACCTGGGGGTTTGAACCACATCTAATTACAAGGTTGTGCCAACCTTGTTGAGGTGCATGAATGGAGGAGTTCCTTCTGTGGCCAAGGAGCACACACAGCTACATCTTCAGGAACCAAAGATGTCTCTCTGGAACTTTCAAGATGTAATTTAATGTCAGTGTGTGTTTGTCAATACACATCTGGGACTTCCCAGGATAATGCATGATTCATCAGATTGTGCTGTGTAGTCAAAAATCACAGAACTTCTTCCTGATCTTTCACTGCCAGAAGAAAGAGAGCCTTTTCATTTTTCTTGAAGGAAGAATGATGGAGCAGTTCATTAGGGGAGTTGTGGAGTCTCCTTCTCTGGAGATGTTTAAAACCCTACTGAATATGTTCCTTGGTCTAGGTGACCCTGCTCTGGCAGGGGGATTGGATTAGATGATCTTTCAAAGTCCCTTCCAATCCCTAATGTTCTGTGATTGTGGAGGTCATCTCTGAGAATACTGATGCCAAGAAGATAATCAGAAGTAGTCAGCGTGCATTTACCAAGGGGAAATCATGTTCAACTAATCTACTAGTCTTCTATGATGTGACTAAATGAGTGGATGCTGGGAGACCAGTGGATGTGGTCTACCTCGATTTTAGTGAGGCCTTTGACACAGTCCCCCATAACATCCTCCTGAGAAAGCTTAGGAAGTGTGGGGCTGAAAAACAGATTGTGACTTGGATTAAAAACTGGCTGTATAACAGAGCCCAAATAGCTCTGTTATACAAATAGCGCAGACTCTAGCTGGAGCCCTGTAACCAGTGGTGGCCTCCTGGAATCTGTGCTGGGTATGGTTTTGTTCAGTATCTTTATTAATGACCTTGATGATGAGATAGAGTGTCTCCTCAGCAAGTTTACTGATTATACAAAGCTGGGTGGTGTGGCCAGTTCTCCTGATGGCTGTGTAGCAATTCAGGAAGCCTTGGACAAACTGAAAGGATGGGCTAAGAAGAATTTAATGAGATTTAATAAGAATAAGTGGAGAGTTCTTCACCTAGGAAGGAATAATGAGAAGCATCAACACAGGCTGAGGGATGATCTACTGGAGAGCATTTCTGTGGAAAGGGATCTTGGAGGTCTTGTGGACTATAAGTTATCCATGGAACAGCAGTGTGCTCTTGTGGCCAAGAAGGCCAATGG
>JAOXOE010028190.1:0-16648 GCA_028565055.1 Phoeniculus purpureus | reverse complement strand
GAACATGGCCAGGAGGGTTTGAAACGTCTCCAGAGAAGGAGACTCCACAGCCCCCCTGGGCAGCCCCTGCCAGGGCTAGATCTCTTCTGTTTTTCACAACTCAATCCTGATTTTGACGAAGGTGCCGTACTTATACCAGTGGAGGTTCAAACCACCTGAGATTTAAACCTGCAGTAGTTCACTTTGAAAACTTCAGATTATTCCTCTCTTTTCCTGAAGTCTCCCTGGAATTGTGTTTTCTTGATCCTGTGAAGTTTTGTTCATCAGCCTTATATAGGTGACATCTAATGAGAGGACAAGGGGCAGTGGTTGTGAGCTGGAGCAGAGGAGGTTCCACGTCAATGTGAGAAGGACCTTGTTGATGGTGAGGGTGACAGAGCTCTGGAAGGGGCTGCCTGGGAGGGAGTGTGTGGAGTTGTCTTCTCTGGAGACATTTCAAACCCATCTGGCCATGTTCCTGTGCAACTGGATCTAGGGGATTCTGCTGTGGCCAGGGGACTGGACTGGGTGATCTTTGGAGGTCCCTCCTGATCCCTGATGCTCTGTGATGCTGCGAAGGGTTGTCACAGGTTTTGGCTCAAAGTTTCCTATTAACTTCCTGTTAAACCTCCCAAGACAGGACCTTTCCTTAGCAGAATCGTGATTCTCAACAAACCCTGTAATTCGTAGCAGAGATTGTCACACTTTTTGGAAGGCTGTGACAACGTGAACAAACCACATCTAAGATGACCATAAAATATTCAGGAGTGGGAGTGGGAAGGAAGAAGCCGTGCGGGCGACATCTGTCTTCTTTTGTTGATGTTTACTGAGGGGAGACTCTGCTGGACTGCTCTTGGCTTTGAGGATTTGGGATTTCACTTCCGAGGTGGCACTTCTTGGCCTAAGCATCACTGGTGATACCCCAAAAGGAGCCGAACACCTGCTCAGATAAAGCTGCCAAATCCCTTAGCTCCCGTGGGTTGAAGGCTCCTTTGAAATGTAGCCGAGGGTCTTGCTGGGTTTGTTTGTTTTGAAGGCTGGCACAGAATTAACTGACTATTAGTGGCAAAATTAGGAATCCTCAAAGAAGCACCAGGCTTAATCTTTTGCATTTTAGATCATTAATGATTGCAGGGCACAGAAACAGAGCTGAAGGAGGTGCTTTGAGCCTGCAGCTGAACGATCTCAGACTCCCGCCTGCTGATGATTTTAAGTATTTGAATTCTGAGTTCTATCTTAGAATAGGAATGGATTTTTCAAATACATCGCCGTTGCACTTCCTGGGACTGCTTTGTTCTCTCTGCCAAATTCTGATGAAAAGGAAAAGGTGGTTCTGTGTTAGCTGTGATCTCTTCAGATTTTACGCTGAAAATTTGCACACTGCTCCAAACTCAGAAACCCCGTCAGAATTCAGCTTCTGCACACGATGATCTTTTGAGGTCCCTTCCAATCCGTAATGATTCTATGATATTCCAGCTGTGGCCTCACCAGGGCAGAGAAGAGAGGGAGGAGAACCTCCCTTGATCTGCTGGACACACTCTTCTTGATCCATCCTAGAATTCCATTGGCTCTGGCAGAGGGATTGGACTAGATGGTCTTTCAAGGTCCCTTCCAGTCCCTAATGACTGGATCTAGGGGATCCTGTTTTGGCAGGGGGATGGGACTGGATGATCTTTGGAGGTCCCTTCCAATCCCTAATGACTGGATCTAGGGGATCCTGCTGGGACAGAGGGGTTGGACTGGATGGTCTTTGGAGGTCCCTTTCAATTCCTAATGTTCTGCGATTGGCTGCCTTGGCCACCAGAGCCCAGTGCTCTTCCATGGAGAACTTGTTGTCCATGAGAGCTCCAAGATCCCTGTCCACAGAAGTGCTCTCCAGTAGATCAGAGACAGTTGTATGGACTTTGAAAGTGTGAAATACATAAAATCATAAACGAGATATTAGTAGAACCATAGAAAATGAAATGGAAGAGAAATTATTGACTGACAGCTTCCGTAGAGTCGGAATTTGTTTGGGGATCCAGACATTGCTGCCGCCGGTGTTGGCTGCCAGAGCAGTTCTCCAGACGTTATTTTTCCAGCAGAGCTCTGACAGGTTAACACGCGAAGCTCCGTCCGTCAGACGTGACATTTAACGCGATTACTCCTCCAAATGCCACTTGTTCACGTGAGGCGTGTCACGGTGCCTGTGCGTGCCCTGTCTGCGTTGTCTGCGAAGCGAGTCCGCTGATCCTGCCTGAGCTTTGCGAGCACGACTGGCAGAGCGGCCAGGACATGCCTCCAGTGGTCACTGACCTCCGAGTGACTGATAAGGACTGGCAAGGCACCGCGCTGCCAGCGGCCTGCTGTCTTGGAAGAGATGTGAAGGGAAAGTGGGTCGAACACGTTCTAGTCTGGCTCCCAGTGCTATGGAACGCCAGTGGGAACTTAGTGATACCCTTCTGGTTTCTTAGGGTCTCCTCTTCCACCCTCCCTTGGCCCCTCCCAGGGAAAAGAGTGACGAACCCTACTTCTGCAGCTAACTCGTGGAGTCTGCTGGGTGGTCCTGCTGTGGTGGGGGATTGGACTCGATGATCGTTCAAGGTCCCTTCCAAACCCTCCTGTTCTGTGATTCTGCGAGAGCCCTCAGCTGGCCCTGTAACAGCCAGAGGACAACAGTGGTTTCCTGATGTGTGTGGAATGGCCACCTGAATATTCTTTCAAGTAATTTTGAGCTGATGATCTTTACATCCTCAAATACAGATAATGAAATGCCACAGCACCTGTGAAGTAGCTCCCAGTCTACTGCACTGGATTTGCAGAATCACAGAATCATTCAGTTTGGAAAACACCCCTGGGATCATCAAGTCCAACCATCACAGAACCACAGAACGTTAGGGATTGGAAGGGACCTCCAAAGATCACCCAGTCCAATCCCCCTGCCACAGCAGGACCACCTAGACCAAGTCACACAGGAACATGTCCAGGTGGGTTTTAAACCCAGCTCTGCAAGTTCACCACTGGATCTGATCCCCCAACACTACTTCTAGGGGTCTTTCAAGCTCATCCAGGGATGGGGACTCAACCACCAGGACTCCATGTAGTGACCAAGTCAGGCTCTGTTTCATTCACCATAGGAAAGGATCCAGCGTGAAGCAGTGAAACCTTCAAGGACAACACTCCAAACTCAACCCCCCAGCCTGTTCTAAATAAAACCTAACTCCCGAGCAGCACGGAGCCTGCTTGGTTATGTGTTCTAGGAAGCCTCCATTAGGTACCACACGCCTGAGTACCACGCTCCAAACACATTGCAGTCGTGTGAGAAATAGTCTGATTAATGTAATGGCCGAGGCTTAATGCTATTCAGAAGATGCACAGTTGTTTCCGTGATGGCTGCGAAATCTTTTCAGCCCAAACACTGTGTGCTTTCCCTTCGCTCCCCATTTCTTATGAACAAGCTTGTGTCGCTATAACCCATCTGTGCCTCTTGGATCTGATTCAAAGGCTGCCCGAGTCCCATCGCCGGTCCCTGTACGTTCTAAGATGGGCTCAAACACGTGGACACACGCAGACACTGATCAATATGAGCCCAGTTTCCATTAAAAATTACGGAGATGTTGTGCATCGAAGAGTGGCAAAGCACCGCGTCCAAAACACAACCAACACGACCACCAGCCCAAGTGGTCGATGCTCTTCGAGTTAGGAAAAACACCGGGGCCGCACTTTCTGGAGAGACAGTAAAAAGAAGGACTTTAGTACCGTTTGTCAATCGGTTATCATCAAAAATAGATGAGAACTTGTGACCAAATCCTAATTAAGAATCAATAATTGAGTAGTGTTTAACTGTGTGTTGAGGATGTCGCTGCTGGTTGAATTACTTGACTTTCTGAGCCTCGATACCCAGGATCACTTCTGCCTGCTGAATGTCTAAGGCACCGTTTGCTCCTCTCTGTTGCAAAGAGGTGAAAATTATTTTGTATAAACTTCAGAGATTATAAAGATAAGACCCATCAGTGTCTATTATTGCCCATAATTACAACTACGCAGCATCTCCTAAGTGGTGACTTCCTTTCAAGTCCTCCGGGAACAGGCAGAACAAGAAGGTGACTGAGTAGAGCCAGCTGGATTTATCCGGGGCGAACTTTGGCTGGCCAGTCCAGCTGCCTGTTTTAGCGGGATGGCTACTCTTGGGAATCCCAGAGCATCAGGGATGGGAAGGGACCTCGAAAGAGCAGCCAGTCCCATCCCCCTGCCACAGCAGGGTACCCTAGATCCAGTCGCACAGAAACACGGCCAGGAGAGTTTGAAATGTCTCCGGAGAAGGAGACTCCACAACCCCCCTGGGCAGAGGGACAGAGATGTGAACATTACATAACTTGACTTCAGCAAGACCATCAACGAGGCAGTGTGGTCTGGATGGTTGGGTAGTCAGGCGAAGCGGGATCTGGACAGGCTGGAGAGTTGGGCAGGGAGACATTGAGTGAACTATAACAAGAGCAGAGTAGAGTCTGGCATCTGGGCAAGAACAACCCCAAGAAAAACATTGAAAACATTCAGTTTATTCTATTGTCCTATTGTTTGGTTGGAGACTCTTTATTTGGGGGTTTGTTTTCTTTTTCTATGTCAGTATTTATAAATATGTGAAGGGTGGGTGGCAGGCAGATGGAGCCAGGCTCTGCTCAGTGACATCTAATGATAGGATGAGGGGCAGTGGGTATGAGCTGGACCAGAGGAGGTTCCACATCAGTGTGAGAAGAGACTTCTTCCCACTGAGGGTGCCAGAGCCCTGGCAGGGGCTGCCCAGGGGGTTGTGGAGTCTCCTTCTCTGGAGATGTTTCAAACCCATCTGGCCATGTTCCTGTGTGACTGGATCTAGGGGGATCCTGCTGTGTCAGGGAGATTGGACTAGATGGTCTTCCGAGGTCCCTTCCAATCTGTAATGACTGGATCTAGGGGATCCTGCTGTGGCAGGGGCATTGGACTGGGTGATCTTCCCAGGTCCCTTCCAATCCCCTAATGTTCTGTGATTCTGTGTAGTAGAACATCTCTGAGAAAGTCTCTGTCAGCGCTGGACCTGTCCTAAAACACACCTTCCTTCTGAAGGACCGGTTGTAGGTGATTCTCATGAAACGCTTCATTTTTCTATCGCCACGGTTCTTCCTTGAGCTCCCCTGCCTGTGTTTTGTAATGGTTATGAAACAAATATTCATGAGGTTTAGCAGTTGCACAAGTCCACTGAGTCGGTGCACTAATGGCTGCGTGTGTGCAGTTAAATTAATTGAAAAAAAACCTCAGGTGCAAAGCACTAATTAAAAACAGAGTTAGAAGTAAGCACGCTTAGCTGAAGTTATGAGTAGTTCGTTGGCAAAGTGTGATAATGGTTGTGCTATCATTATAGATCTAATAGAGTTTTAATGTGCTATTCAAGATACCTGTAGTTAGAGCCTAGAGCAGACTCTCACAGCTGGGTCTGATTTTGAGCTGAGCTTTTACCTGAGGTCTCTGCTGCTGCTGCTGCTGCTGCTGTTGTGTTGGTTCTCTCAGCCAACAAGGAGCTGCCCAATTTTGTCTCAATTTTGTAATGAGGCAAAGTTGGACCAAACGGTCTTTCAGGGTCCCTCCCGATCCCTAACGCCCTGTGATTCTGTGATGTGTTGATAAAGTCTTTAATTTTTCTCTAAACATATTTTGCTCCCAGTCTGTCCGTGTGGGAGCCGGAATAGCTGCGGCAGAACACGAGCATGAGGCAAAATGATTGCTCTTCTCTACACAACATCTTCTGTAGGTTAGGCTGACAAATGCTACTGTCACTGCCAACAGCGATAACAGAGTCAATGTGCTGCACCAGTAAATTAAAATAAATGCTCTGTTTTTCCAAGCGGTGTGATGAGGGAGCGCGGCTGAGATGCAGAGCCGCGACTTACCAGGCACCTTTTACCGTGGCAGTTCACCTTTCTGTCCTTCAGAAACAGCAGACAAAAATATCCTCTGGAGAGGGGATTTGCTCAGTTATCTTTCTACACAAATAGAAACCCAACAGTCTGAAATGCAGAAAATCATCGCTAAATTACCTGGGAGAAGAGATGTCTTCTCCTGAGAGATGGAACAGGGTTTAAAAGATAGGAGTGGGATAAGCACCTTGGTTATCCCTACCCAAGATAGGAGTAACTAACCCCAACTGTAACCCTACCCAAGACAGGGATCACTAACCCTAACCCTACCCAAGATAGGGGTCACTAACCCCAGCTGTAACCCTACCCAAGACAGGGATCACTAACCCTAACCCACCCAAGATAGTGATAACTAACCCTAACCCTGCCCAGGATGGGTATAACTAACCCTAACCCTACCCAAGATGGGGGTCACTAACCCCAACCCTGCCCAAGAAGACAGGGATCACTATCTTGGTTTCCCCACCTGCCTTTACCGCTGACACTCCAACACCATGAGAACCTCATGATTGGTTTGAAATTAGTTTTAATTAGAAGCAACATGAGCAACTGGCCCGATCACTAGGGTTCTGAGAGGGGTTAAATCAACCGACTCCTCAGCTCAATGTTGTTCAGTTGCATTTTTCACTAAATTAGCAGCAGAAGGGGATTATTTCTGTAATAACTGGTGTCGCCGCAGCTGGCAGCGAAATGGCTGGTCTGAGAGTTAGATGGACGGTTGTGGGCTTCTTGGCTAATTTCTCCCCTGCTGTTCATTTTAAAGAAAGAGTGGGAGGAAAAAAGGATGAAAAATATTCCCTTAACTCTAATGTCCCTTGGCGTCAAAGTTTTGAGCCCGTCATGAGAAGGTGATGCAAGCCACTGGGTTCCCAGGCAGCACATGAAAACTACTTCATGGAGTCACAGAATCACAGAACGTTAGGGATGGGAAGGGACCTCAAAAGATCATCCACGCCAATCCCCCCAGCACAGCAGGTTCCCTTAGATCCAGTCACACAGGAACATGGCCAGATGGGTTTGAAATATCTCCAGAGAAGGAGACTCCACAACCCCCCTGGGCAGCCCCTGCCAGGGCTCTGGCACCCTCAGTGGGAAGAAGGTCCTTCTCATATTGATGGGGACCCTCCTCTGTTCCTTCTCAGAGGGATGTGGAACCTCCTGTGCTCCTTCTCAGAGAGATGTGGAACCTCCTGCGCTCCTTCTCAGAGGGATGTGGAACCTCCTGCGCTCCTTCTCAGAGGGATGTGGAACCTCCTGCGCTCCTTCTCAGGTGGATGTGGAACCTCCTGCGCTGCTACAGTTCAGGTGAGGCCCATAAAGGCAATTTTCTAAGACAACTTGCAGTTTTTCCAAAATCAGCTGACTGGAGATGGGTTTTGAAGCGCAGCGCTGTTGTGTGAGCTTCTGGAGACCAGTCAAGTCAGGCTACATTTAAGAAGCTTCTGGAAACTCCTATAATGATGTTTGGAAGGAAGGGAAGAGGCAGCCTTTGATTTCAAATAGAATAAAGATCAGATCGCCCAGTCGTCCATATTCATGAAGGAAGGTTTTGTCTCCCTGGCAGCTGCAGCAGATGCAGTTCACATTGTCTATGCACGGAGTGTTTTGCCAGCTCAGTGGCTAACAACTGCCTTGTATTGTTCTACAATTCATCCCATCTCAGATGTGCGTTTGTCTTCCCCCCACGAAGAGCCCCGTTATGAATCCTTTGATCAAATCGTTGCTTCAGCGGGTTTTGCTTCCTACTCAGGTCTTCTGATTGCAAAAGGTCTTCCTCTCTCAAGCTTTGTCTGGGATTTGGGAGCCTGGGTTCCTTTCAAACCAGCGCAGGCGGTTCTGCACGGGGGTGTGTGCGACCATCAAGAAGCCTCTCTTGAACAGCTGGAGCAGATCCAAGGCTAGTTTTGCAGATGTGCTGGGTCGCTTCGCTGCAGTGAACTCACAGGGAGACTTGCACCCAGGTGTCAAGTGTGGTGGACTGCTGGTTGCTGTGCGGTCTGCCTACCTGTCTGAGTTCTGGCTTTGAACTGAGGTCTTTTCACTTACGGTTGTCAGAGCAGGTCGGAATTGTCTCGACAAAGTCATCGTGCACTTGGACAATAAAGGTGCAGAACTGGATGCTGAGGTCCAGAGCAGGACACGAAGATACAGACTTGGAACCACTGTAGCAGTGAGAGCCAGGAACAGCTAATGTTGTGTGGTGCTGTTTCCCCACTAGCTGGTGCAGAGTGGACATTAGACCATCAAGGAAGATCGATCACCAAGGGCCAGGTGACACCTATGAAGATGTCAGGTGGGCTTTGCTCACTGGAATTCCTGACAGCCTGGTAGGACACAACTAGGACTTCTAGAAAACAGTATGGATGTGTTCCTGTGTGACTTGGGATCCTGCTGTGGCAGGGGGACTGGACTGGCTGATCATTAGAGGTCCCTTCCAATCCCTAATGACTGGATCTAAGGGATCCTGCTGTGGCAGGGGGACTGGACTGGATGATCGTTAGAGGTCCCTTCCAACCCCTAATGATTCTGTGATTCTAATTAGTGTTTGGATGTGGCGTTGAGGGATCTGGTTTAGGGGTGACCTTGTAGAGTAGGGTTCATGGTTCGACTTAGAATCATAGACTCGTTAGGGATTGGAAGGGACCTCGAAAGATCATGTAGTCCAATCCCTTTGCCACTTGATGATCCCAGGGGTCTTTTCCAACCTGAACGATTCTGTGATTACCAGAACACACCTCTTGGCTACAAGCCACTCGCCTCCAGGGAGACCCTTGTATAAAACCAACATGGAGTCTGGTAGGTTCCTGTAAAACCTACTTGATTGTCCACGAAAAGCCTGTTGCTTGTTTCCACTATCACAGAAGGAAGTGCTTTGCAGTTCCTGAGGTGTTTTAAATATGTTGATGGTGAGAGCATTCACGCTGAAAATTCCTTGTGAGTACCAGCAGAAGTTTTCTGATGAAGACAGAGAAGCCAAACTACGTAGAAGAAGATGAAGGAAAGTTCGAGTCATCGTGTTGAGTGTCCCAGTGTGGACCATTCTGAAGGCAACAGGTTTTTAGCAGCAATTTATTCAAATGATGTGAGGTGCAGAAATGGTTAACAGCACACACAGGTTAACGAACTCGATCCTCTAAAACCCTCTGCTCATCTTCCATGGACGTGTTTTGCTCAATGAACGGTGATAGTGCTTGAAAGGCCACCGGCTGCAGAGGAAAGGAACCAGATTGTGTCTTTTTTTAATGGTAATTTACTGATGCATTTAACAACCCTCTGATTAACAACTCACCCGACCAAAGTAATGAGCGTTCAGGAAATACAACAGCTTTTATGGCAGCAAACGGTAAGTGGGAGCAGAGGAGATTCCCTGCAGGACTTGGGTATCTCTTGCGGTCCTCTTGATTTGTTTCCAACAACCAACACCCACTGCTCGAGCAAAACCTGCCCTCAGCTTTTTGCTCCAAGGGAAACCTTACTTTCCTGAAGCCCTCCTGTGGTTCTGCTTGTCATCCGTGTCACTGGCGAGAATGATCCAGGAATCAGCAGAGGCTTGTTCAGGAGGGTTGCTCTAGGTCTTCAGAGCACCCCGTCCCAGAACACTGAGGACTGGAAGGGACCGTGAAAGGTCATCCAGTCCACAGCAGGATCCCCTAGATCCAGCTGCACGGGAACACGTCCAGGAGCGTTTGAAACATCTCAAAGACTGAAAAGACATTACCGTGATTTTTAAACTAAGAGAAACCCACCCCAACCCACGACCACTTTGGCTGCAGTAATGTGCCCAAGGTCTGAGCACCCAGGGTCTCTGCAGCCGATGTCTGAGCACCCAGGGTCTGAGCACCCAAGGTCTGAGCACCCAGGGTCTCTGCAGCCGATGTCTGAGCACCCAAGGTCTCACGTGGAGGCAGAAGACAAATGGACACGAGGATTTTGGTTTTCGCTGAGCCAAGACAAAGATTTCTGGCTGCAGGCAGAGCAGTCCGTTGGTAATTTCACACCGTGCTGCGTCTACACATAAATTTCCAGCTTTGCCTCCTCTGACTGTTTTATGAGAACCCTTCCATGTTCCATCCTGCAAATGTACATCAAGCCAGCGTGCTGCAAGGAGACAGCCTGTGCAAACTGATTCCCGTATTACCTTTTATTACCGCGAAGAGCGGGCACAAGTTATGCAAACCCATAGAGACTCCTGGAGTTTCCCCCATCAGACAGATGGCTGCGTTGCTGTTCCTCACTCATCTCTCCTAAAGCACCGGCACTCGGAGGCTCAAAGATTCACTCGTCATTCTGCAAGTTGCGGATGTGTCGTACATGCTTCAGGCTTCTTCGCAGCCTCCCTGAAATAGCTGCCTTTAGGCATAAGGCAGGCAAATCTAAGCAGTTGTTTCGGTGGTGAAATAGCATTAGGAAACGTCTTTGGAGCACTCTGCAGCAAGAGAGTCCCAGGAGGATTTCTCCCACTGAGCTACAAGGCATCGCTACAAGTCATACCAGGCAATGACCGCACCGCTCTGTCGAAGGGGTTGGTCTGTTGATCTCCATTCAGAACTAAATTAATGTATTTTGAAGAGAGACTGAACATCATTGCTATGACATTCTTATAACAAATCCTGTGTCAGAGTCACAGAGCGTTAGAGGTTGAAGGGACCTCGACAGATCATCCAGTCCAATCCCCCTGCCACAGCAGGATCCCCTAGAGCCAGTCATTAGGGACTGGAAGGGACCTCAAAATATCATCCAGTCCCATCCCCCTGCCATAGCAGGATCCCCTAGATCCAGTCACACAGGAACAGGGCCGGGTGGGTTTGAAATGTCTCCAGAGAAGGAGACTTCTCAACCCCCTGGGCAGCCCCTTCCAGGGCTCTGTCACCCTCATTGGGAGGAAGGTCCTTCTCATGTTGATGTGGAACCTCCTGTGCTCCAGCTCACCCCCGGTGCCCCTTGTCCTATCATCAGATGCCCCTGAGCGGAGCCTGGCTCCATCCTCTGTGTCTCTGGAGCGGTTTCTGAAGTAGCTGTCATCATCTGCCCTTGCACTGAAGGCCCCTCCTCACCCGCAATAGACGGGCGCAGGGTGAACGCTGCAGAGACCGCAGGGTGCTTCAGCACCCGGCGCTGCCTTCCCAACATCTGCGGCAGCCAAGTTAAGCCAACAGTGCCCCCGCACGGTGACACCGCGCCCGGCGCAGACGCTGACGGGGCGGCTGCGAGCGCGATCGCGGTTCGAAGCGGCTGCCGGACTGCACAGCAACCGGCAGTTCTGTGGTGAGTTGTTAAACTTAATGGGAGAGCAACGCAAAGGCTCCCACAACAACCTAGTGTCTGGTGTAATTCTTCAGGAGTTACTCATCCGGCTCGAACGTCGACAAACAATCCATCCTTTTTAAGGTCCCAGCACGTTCTTCCAGGGAAGGGTTCATAAAGCACTCTGAATTCTCTGAATAATAATTCCATCCTTCACCAACCGCCTTCTTTTATGCCCCGTTTTTAATTTAGAGTGTCTAGGGGATCACAGAGTCGCAGAACACGAGGGGTTGGAAGGGACCTCGGAAGATCATCCAGTCCTGTCCCCCTGCCACAGCAGGATCCCCTAGATCCAGGCGCACAGGAGCATGGCCAGGAGGGTTTGAAACCTCTCCAGAGAAAGGAGACTTCACAACCCCCAGCTGGAAGGGAGACGTCTCCAGAGGGTTTTAAACGTCTCCAGAGAAGGAGACTCCATAACCTCCAACTGGAAGGGAGGCATCTCCGGAGGATTTTAGACAGACATCTCCAGAGAAAGGAGATGCCACAACCCCCCAGCTGGAAGGGAGACATTTCCAGAGGGTTTTAAATGCCTCCAGAGGGTTTTAGATGTCTCCAGAGAAAGGAGACTCCACAACTGGAAGGGCAGCCCCTTCCAGTGTGCTGTCATCCTCACTGTGATGAAGGTCCTTCTCACGTTGATGCGGAACCTCCTCTTTTCCAGCTCACACCCGTTGCCCCTATCACTGGATGCTGCTGAGCAGAGCCTGGCTCCCTCCATTCCCCGCTGTCCTGTGCCGTTCCAGAGGAAGTAGAAGAAGACTTGGAAATGAAGCTGAGCCTGAGAAGAAGCGACTGGTGAGTAGGAATGTGGTCTTAGATTTGTTCTTACTTACCCTACTTTATTATTAATTGGCAATGAATTAAATTGAGTTCCTGAAGCGGAGTTGGTTTTGCTTGGAGTAGTAATTGGTTTGTGATCTCTGAGCCTTTATCTCAGCTTGCAAGTTCTCTGTCGTATTTTCTTCTCCCGTCCCGCTGAAGAGGAGCAGTAATAGAGTGGCTCGGTGGGCACCTGGAGCCTGGCCAAGGTCAACCCACTACAAGTATTTTCGAAGGGGTGTTATTGGTTATCCATTTCCGTCGCTGAGGACTGGTGGTGCTTTACAGCTTTTTAATCTTCCCTTTAGTGCCTCTGGAGATTGCACAGCAGGTATTTTACAAGGGAGGGCTCTAAACTCTGGGCATCCTTTTTGCCAGCAAGTTCTTGTAATGACAGGGTACACTTATCCTTCTCACTCAGCACTTTACTCCTTGTTTTACGATTGATGTTCAGCGGGACCAGGTCTTCCTTTCTCACGTGTCACTGCCCTTTATTTATAAACAGTCATCATCTTCCTCCCCAAGTGTCACCTCTTTAGGATAAGTAAACGCGACTCCTTCAGAAGCCGCTTAGAAGTTAGGATTGAGGCAGGAACGGAACTAGCAGTTGTGTGAGGCTGGTGTCTTCTGCCAAACACTAACACAGTTACGGCAACTCACTCTGCCCTGAAGCGCTACAGCTGATGTAAGGAAAGGCCTCTGCTTCTCGTGGAGCACAGGATCACAGAAGATCAGGGACTGGAAGGGACCTCGAAAGATCACCCAGTCCAACCCCCCTGCCACAGCAGGATCCCCTAGATCCAGTCGCACAGGAACATGGCCAGGAGGGTTTCAAACGTCTCCAGAGGAGGAGACTCTATAACCCCCTGGGCAGCCCCTGCCAGGGCTCTGGCACCCTCAATATGAAGTTCCTTCTCATATTGATGTGGAACCTCGGTTCCAGCTCACACCTAGTGCCCCTTGTTCTATCATTAGATGCCACAGAACAGAGCCTGGCTCCATCCTCCTGACACCCCCCCTTCACATATTTATAGACATTAATGAGGTGAATCCTCAGGCTCCTTTTCTCCCAGCTCCCTCAGCCTTTCCTCATCAGGGAGATGCTCCCCTCCCTCCATCATCTCTGTGGCTCTGAGCCATGAAGAACCTGCCCTGTGCTCTCAGCCTTGTGCTCTCCTTCCAAAGTGAGAAGCGACAGTGTTTCTCAGTCCTGCTGAATCCTGCAGCTTCTTCATTCCTCCCTTTTACTCCATCAGTGCCCCCAAAATCAGAGCCGTGGCTGCAGGGGGCTTTCATGTAATTCGCTAGGCTGGCTCACGCTAGACTTGCTGATAACAAGTTCACCATTTTCATTTTAGAAAAATTATTGTGTGAAGCGTTTTAAATGGTCTCCATTCCTCATGTGCTGGGGGAAAAATTGGATCGGAGAGAAGAAAGAGGGACCATGCTCGTTTCTTCAAAGGCTGCAGCCTCTTCTATTGTAGCCTGAGATGAGTCACTTAACAGAAAGAGCCGGCTGCATATTTACCTGTCTGCACCGCGTTCAGCTCTGAGCTCTGGAAGGTTAGGAATAGAGTTAAAAGTCTGTTTCTTGGCAGGAGGTTCTTGCATTGCCCGTCCTGCAGCAGCTCATGAGAACATACTGGAGACGCTCCCGTCTGCTTCAATCCTATTAATGTTTGAAACCCTCTTTTCTCATAATAACCCTCTTTGCCAGGGGGGTTGTGGAGTCTCCTTCTGTGGAGACGTTTGAAACCCTCCTGGCCATGCTCCTGCGTGACTGGATCTAGGAGATCCTGCTGTGGCAGGGGGATGGAGCTGGATGATCTCTCGAGGTCCCTTCCAACCCTAGTGACTGGATCTAGGGGATCCTGCTGTGGCAGGGGGATTGGACTGGGTGATCTTTCGAGGTCCCTTCCAATCCCTCATGTTCTGTGTTTCTGTGAACAAATGCTGCAGGTATTGAGGCACTTCCATGTCCAATGAGTCTAAAAGCCCCACTGCGTGGAGTCATCCCTTATTATTCTATGAGTCTATGATAATCTCTGACAAGTTTTCAGAGAGATGTGGAGCTCCTGTAACACTAAAACAATAACCTACATTAACTTGGTGTCTTCCAGAGGCTGCAGGTGGGACTTGCTTCCTTCATACTCTTCACTGTGGCTTTGCAGGGACTCTTCCCTCGCTGGTCTTTGTGGAGAAGCCAGTGGGAGGTCAAATATATTAAAAACAGAATCACAAAACATTAGAAGGGCCCTCCAAAGATCACCCAGTCCCATCTCCCTGTCACAGCAGGATTCCCAGATTCAGTCATTAGGAGTTGGAAGAGACCTCCAAAGATCATCCAGTGCCATCCCCCTGCCACAGCAGGATCCCCTAGATCCAGTCCCACAGGAACACGTCCAGGTGGGTCTGAAACATTTCCAGAGAAGGAGACTCCACAACCCCCCTGGGCAGCCCCTGCCAGGGCTCTGTCACCCTCACCGTGAACAAATTCCTTCTCACATTGGTGTGGAACCTCCTCTGGTGTGACACCCACTGCAGGGACAGCCCCAGGGTCTCGTAGGCACAAAGGCTGCCTTGGGGCTGGCACCCCAAAGGCTTCCTCTGCAGGATGCTGAGAGGAGAAGAGGCTGAGAGAGCTGCATCTGTTCAGCCTAGACAAGAGGAGCCAGAGTGATCGATGCGCAGACATCTTGAGAGAGCAGGTGTCAACAAGATGGTTCTGGCCTCTTCCCAGTGGTGCCCAGCAATAAGACAGGGGGTCACGGGCACAAGCTGGAACAAGAGCTCCGGTTTAAACACGACAAAACCCTTGTGCAGTTGTGTCTGCAGCGGTTGCAGGCTCATTGCAAGACCGATTTCTTACCCGCTTTAAGCAAGGCTAGAGGCCAAGTGCCACCGAGGGGGACCTCTCAGCCCCCCACGTTTTGTGTTGTATTTCTGCCGCCCTGCCGTTCCTCTCTGTGCCAGCGCCAGCGTTTGCGGTGCCTCGGGGGAAATCAGGCTGTTTGTCAGCTGGATGAATTTTCTAATGCACCTGGGCAGAAAACAAACCCAGAGCACTCCCAAGAGCAGACAAACCACAAAACGAATCCGTGCAAACACCCCGGCTGGCTCGGGGGGGGAGCAGGAGCCTGCCCTTGGGGGCAAGGAGCGGCCACAATCGTTTCTGCTCTCATCTGGCCAAACGCACTGGAAATCACGGTGCTGCACCTCAGGGACGTGAAATGTCTGCTTCAGCACCGCAGTGGCCGGGGTCGTCAGTCTTCTCTCTTTTCTGAGACTGATCTATACTCAGACCAGGAGACTCGTGATTGCAGAGTCATCTCTGGATCGCCCGGGTTTCCCAGTGCCACGTCTGTGTCTTGCTCAGGGTGAGTTTGACTGATGACAGCAGTGTCTGACAGGTAGCAAACACCGCGACACGGTTCTTACGTCGGGGAGCTGTCATGGCTTAGCACACGGTGCAAAGATCTTTTGGATGCTGTGTTCCTGTTGGACGTGAAGGAAAGGGCAGCCAAGAATTTAGTGCAAGAGTGGTGATGTGTGACAACATGAGGGGTGGGAAGTGACCTCCAAAGACCACCCAGTCCCATCCCCCTGCCACAGCAGGATCCCCTAGATCCAGTCATTAGGGGTTGGAAGGGACCTCCAAAGATCACCCAGTCCAGTCCGCTTGCCACAGCAGGACCCCCTAGATCCAGTCACACAGGAACATGGCCAGGAGGGTTTCAAATGTCCGCAGAGAAGGAGACTCCACAACCCCCCTGGGCAGCCCCTGCCAGGGCTCTGGCACCCCCCTGGGAAGAAGGTCCTTCTCACACTGATGGGGAACCTGCTCTGTTCCAGCTCACACCCACTTGCCCTATCATTAGATGACATGAGAACTCAAGAATGTTCCACAGTTCAGCCCCTGGTTCTCCAAGGACGACATTTATCTCGCGCTCCCTCAGCTCTGCACTCACAGTACTCACACAATCCAAGCCTGAGGCTTTTTGGTTCGGACAGATCAGAGCGCAATTGCTGGCTGATTGTGTCGGGGATGTTTCCCTCTCAAACTTGTTCCTCCTGCATTGTTGGGGAAAGAATTTCATTCCACTTGTGTTATGCTCGGATGCCCGTGTTCTGCTCGTATCAGTTTATGACTTGAAAAATTCCCGTGGTTTTCGGCTGCAATGACGGAGTCGGTGTTTAAATCCAACAGATGGCCCTGCATGTCAGCACCTCAAGTAAATAACACTCTTAGTGATGCACTTGTCTCTCCCCATAAACTTGTTCATTTAAAATTGTCATTGCAAGACGCTGTGATTTATTACGGGTTGATTTTTGCTAGAACAGCACAACCGCAGCCGGGCGACAGACGAGACAAACAGAAACTGGGGCCGCGATTCTTTGCCTTAATTTTTGTTGGGTTATTTAACTGTAGATCAGACAATTACTTGGGTTAGTCAAGTTTGCACAGTATCACGGCGTCACAGATTCATCCAGGCTGGAAAAGACCCCTGGGATCAGCGAGTCCAACCACCAGCCCCACTCTACAAGGTCACCCCTAAACCAGGTCCCCCAGCACCACATCTCAGCAACTCTTAAACTCACCCAGGGATGGGGAC
>JAOXOE010028189.1:0-16649 GCA_028565055.1 Phoeniculus purpureus | reverse complement strand
ATCACAAAAGCAGCCGAAACTGGACTGAAAGCACCAGCTTATTCAATAAGAACAACAATCTGTCAAATGATGTAACATCAGTTACCACTTCTACCACTGATAGAAGTCAATGGCTCCATGTCCCATTGCTAGTTCCCCAAGTTCAGTGTCCTTGTAAATATTAGTGTAGCCTCTTTATAGTATATATAATATATATAATATATGATTATAATTATAAATGCAACTATATGATTATAATTATATAATATATATGCAGAAGCAGAGAGTGCACATAGAATATATTTCTCATGTAAAGCTAGTTGTATACTTCAAATTGTCAAATGGTTGACTACTGTACATATAAATACTTTGTCTTAATAATAAGGTCAGTTATATGATTTCACTGCTATGCTTTTTTTTTAAACAAGTACTGCATTTATTGAGCTTTTTAACCAGCTATTCAATGTTGTGAATTGACTTGTCATGTAGAATGCTAGTGTATGTGTGAACACACACATTTTAAAAGCAACTAAGAACTGGAGTTATAATCTGTATTGTTATATTAAATGATTTTTAGCTCTTGTTAGCTTACGTGTGGTAGATTAATGTCTCTACCTACTCTGCAGTTCAAAAAAACTCCCTTTTGTATTGGTATAAAATCAGATATTGTACAGCTTACAATATATCCTTAGGTGCCCTTTATTTATGACTTCTTAGGAACATTAAGTGTAAAAATGGTTTGAAATATCAGTATTTAATTGTAGTATGAGTCTATGGTCCCAAGATTTCCTGCAATACTTTATTGAAATACTTTACTAGTGATACTGCATAAAACATGCAGTGCTTATGCTGTAGATTACATAATGACAAAGAGCTGAGGAATGGAACACAATAGGTTTGGAAAAGTGATTTATGCAGAACTTTCTTCTGCTTTGTGGTCAAGAGAGTCTCAAGAGTTCTGCTGCCACCTGGGAGTTAAAATCAGAGACTTTACTGAAAGGGTGCCATGACTGATCAAAAGCACAGACTATTGTCTCCTGTTACTCTTTCATGTGGGCATGAATGACAAAGCAAACCAGAAGCCAAGCAAAATACACGACTATAAAATCCTACGGGTACAGGTAAAGAAATTCTGTGCACAGGTTCTCTTTTCCTCTATTCTACCAGTGCAAGGAAAGGAGTTAGCCAGAAATAGGTGCGTAGTGTACATTCACTCCTGGCTATGTGGCTGTTGCCATCAGGCGACTTTTGGTTTTTATAGTGGGGTATCTTTTAGTGACTGTAACTGGTTATGGAGGGACACTTACTTGGAAAGGATAAGGGAATCTTTGGTAGCAGGCTGGCCAGCTTAATGAGGTGAGCTTTAAACTGAAGGATTTTGGGAGTGGGGTCCAAAATGGAAATTCTAAGGTCAGTGTGTACCTGGGGACACTCTCTTCCAGGAAATACTGCATGCTTGATTAACTCTTTGAAAAGTCTATACACTAACACATGCAGTATGGCGAACAAGCAGGAAGACTAGAGATGTGTGCAGTCATAGGGCCATTATCTCATTGTGAGATGTGGAGGTAGTTTATATGATCAGAACACTGTCATAGAAGGCTATGTTCTTTACAGGAAAGATAGGACTGCTAAGAGCAGTCCTCACAAGTCCCAGTCTTTTGAGACCACACAGAAGGTAAGGAGAATCGAAGACTGTGTCTTGGGTGAACATGACTAGATGAAAGAACAGTGAAATAAAGTGGACATCCGTAAGTCCATAGATTGTGAATCCCATGAGTGCTGAGGGAGCTGGCAAAAGTCACTGCTGGGCAACTATCATCTTTGACAAATCCTAGAGAAAAGGAGAGGTGGCTGAGAACTGGAGAAAAGCCAGTGTCACTCCAGTCTTCAAAAAGAACCAGGCAACTGCAGACCAGTCAGCTTCACCTCCATTCCTGGAAATGTGGTAAAACAGCATGTTCTTAGCACCATCTCAAAGCACCTCAAGGAAAGGATGTTTATCAGGAATAGTCAACAAAGATTCACCATGAGGAAATCATGCTTGACTAACCTGATGACCTTTTATGATGCTGTAACTCATTGAATAGATGAGTGAGGGGCAGTAGATGTGGTCTACCTTGGCTTGATGACATTTCCTATGACATCCTCACAGCAAAACTTAAGGGTGGATTGGATGACCGGATAATGAGGTGGATTTGGAACTGCTTAAAGGACAAAAGTCAGAGAGTTGTGGTCAGTGGGGTAGAATCAAACTGGAGGCCTATGTTCCTCGGGGGTCAGTAGTGGGTCCAGCCGTATTCAATATATTCAACAACCTGGATAAAGGGATAGAGCGTACTCTCAGCAAGTTTGCTGATGATACAAAGCTCAGAGGAGTGGTTGACAGACTAAGGGCTGTGCTGCTATCCAGTGTGACCTGAATAAGTTAGAAAATTGGGTGGACAGAAACTTGATGGGGTTCAACAAGGGTTAGTGTATAGTGCTGCATTTGAGGAGGAACAGCTCCATGCCACAGTACAGGCTGGGGACTGACCTACTGGAGTGCTGACTGCTCAGCGGGGACTGACAAGCTCTGGGGACCACTGCTGGTGGACCACAGGCTGACCATGAGCTAGCAGTGTGCCATGGTGGCCAAAGCGGCTAATATTTGGGTGCATTAATAAAAGCATTGGCAGTATGTCAAGGGAGGTTCTCCTTCCTCTGCTCTGCCCTGGCAAGGCTGTATCTGGAACACTGCGTCCAGTTCGGAGTCCAGCTCAAGAGGGACAGGTAGCTACTGGAGAGAGTCCAGGGCAGAGGTACAAAGATCATCAGTGTGCTGGAACATCTTCCTTAAGAGGAGAGGCTGAGTGAGCTTGGTCTTTTTAGCCTGGAGAGGAGGAGACAGAGAGGAGTTTTTAAGTATCTAAAGGGTGAGTGTCAGGAGGGTGAGACCAGTGGTGGTGCCCAGTGATAGGACAAGGGGCAATGGGTTTAAATGACAACAGAGGAGATTCAATTTGAAAATAAGAAAAAAACCGTCTTTCACTGTGACAGTAACAGCACTGGAACAGGATGCACAGGGAGGTTGTGGATTCTCCATCTTTGAAAACATTCAGAACCTTCTGGATGTGTTTCTATGATCTTTCAGTGATCTTTCCTTATCACTGAAAGAGATCACAAGTATGATTCTGTGAAGTAAATCCCTAAAACTGTCAGCAGAATGATTTTAAAACTGTAGTATTTTGCATCCAGGGTAGGGATTAAAACTATGTTATTTGTTTAGGGCAAAGACAAGATTATGTAAAAATTATTGTCTGCTTTAGGGGATCCTGCTCTGGCAGAGTGGTTGGACTGGATGATCTGCAGAGGTCCCATCCGACCCCTGGCATTCTCTGATTCTATGATTACAAGATGGTCCTTTATTTGATAATTTGAGATGTTCTGTTTTGCGTGCAGTTTTTGAAAAGGTTAGTTTCATCTGTTTATACATTCAAGTGATACCTTCTAATTCCTGTGTGTTAATGACTGGCTTGTTAGTGAACTTGTATATCAAACCTACAAGGTACTGTATTGAAAATACAGATACTAAAAATCCAAATGGATATAGATAATGTGAAAAGCCTAAAAGCAAGCAAAATACATATAGTAAGTTGCAAATTTTAAATATTAGTAAATTTTTATGCCTTTTTAAAATTTATTGAAAGCACTATTGTGTATTGTAATTTAAATATATACCAAAGGCAATATCAGTCCAGAAATGAATAGTATTAATGAGATATTTCTGTGTTTCTAGAGCATGCAATATTTTTTTTTCATTATGTGCACTGTCTCTCTGCAAATAGTTAAAATTTAATTAGTAGTCAGCTCAGAAGATGCCCATATGATTTCTTTACTGTTGTGATATTTTATTTTACCTGTTAGCATTTTGTGTAAGAATGCATATAAGTTAAAGTATTAGAAAGCTGCAATAATACATTGCCTTCAAAATCGGCTTTCAATGAAGCTATAAAACATCTGTAACAGTATATAACTGCTATACTGAAAAAGATATATGCATTGAAATTAAACATCTTATTTTTAATTAATAAATTTTATTAGAAAATCTATGTTTCAGTCTGTTTTCTGAAAGGATATATCATTACTGAAGTAAACAACGTTTGATTATGTGAGCAGATCTATACAAATTTTAAATGACATAATAGATCTTGAATTAAATTTGAGTGTAGGCACTTGGGGTTATGGAGCTTTTTTTGTTTGTCTGTTTTCTTGGTTTGTGGTGGTGATGAAGAAGTTATTTGAGATTTTAATCTAATGTAAATACTCCATTACCAGAGATTGGTAGCTGAATGTGAAGCCTTTGTTGATTGTTTAAAATACCAATATTATTTGCCATTTGGGTCAGTCATACAAGTATTCCTGCATTTCTTTAGTTATAGAGTTCAAATAAAATGTATGTGTTTTTTAATAGGATGTTAGTGTCACCTACATTGATGAAAACCTTCAGTTGCAGTAGTGTTTGTTTTGTGGGAGAGGAAACGTATTGGTTTTGTTTGTTTGTTTTTAATCTAGTGATACCTTGTGGCAGAGATCACTGGCAAACTCTATGGGAATTATTTGTAGTTCTTTATTACGTCAGTATCTTGACCCATGTTGTACTTTGTGAGAATCTTCAGCCGTTTACTTAAGGGTAGCAATCAATCAAAATGATAATACTGCTCCAAGTGAGCTGTTGTACTCCTCTCTCTGAAAGAGATCACAATTAATTTTAAACGTTAGTAATTTGCATCCGGCATGTTTAGGGCAAAGACAAGATTATGTAAAAATAATGAATGACAGGCATCTTTGTTTATATCAATTGTTTCAACAAATTCCAGTTAAACTTTTTATGAAGCCAAATAAATGAATTTGTCAAATTCCTGAAGCTGGATGAAAACACTTTGTGAGACGTCAAGTATGCAGTTAGGAGTAATAGATGAAAGCTGTAAAAATTTCTTCTTCTCGTGTTGCTATAGTGACCAGTATCTGGGAACAGATATATTCACCTTCTCTCGGGGGTATGCTGAAGTGCTCTTCCAGGTAGTTGTGCATTGTTGGCACATATGTTACATGGTAAATTGAGTGGGCATGGAGAATAAACTACTGCTTACGATTTATCTTGTTTGAGTTAAGGTTAAATTGCTGTTATTTTTAACTGCAACATCAACTCCCAAGACAAATAAATTTTGGATTTAAAGTGAAAGCTTTTAATTGTAAGTCTATCAACCTGTTTTTGGAGTTCTGTGTTTTATGCACCTTTGTCATCATTGAAATTTCAGCTTTTCTTACTGTAGAATTTGCTGTGGTTTTTCAACAGTCATTATTCTTTTTATCCAGAATGATAATGCTGACAAAACTACTTGTTTCTGGAACTTTAGACATAGGTACTGTTGTCCATAAGTTGTAGCAAATCTTGTACATTCAGACTTACATGCAGCTTTGCTGCACTGTTTTTTCCAGGCTTCTTAGCTGTCATTCTTTTGTTATCATAAACTTTTATCTTCTCTGTATTAAATGTTTGCAAGCTCAGTTGTGTCTGAGATTTGTCTAAGCATCTTGCTGATGCAGCCTTCAAACACAAACTTATGGCTGAATATGAGCCAGCAATGAGACCATGTGGCCAAGAAGACCAACGGTATCCTAGTTTGTATTAGAACTAGTGTGGCAAACAGGAGTAAAGAGGTGATCATTCCCCTGTACCCAGCCCTGGTAAGGCCACATCTTGAGTATTTTGTTTAATTCTGTATCCTGCAGTACAAGGACATTGAAATGTTCAAACACGTGCAGAGAAGGGCTATGAGGCTTGCAAAGAGTCTGGAACACAAGGCCTTTGAGGAGTGGTTGAAAGAACTGGAGTTGTTTTGCCTGGGGGAAAAGAGGCCGAGAGGAGTCCTCACTCTCCACAGCTATCTGAACGAAGGCATAAACGGTCATTAGGGACAATCAACATGGCTTCACCAAAGGGAAGTCATGCTTGACCAACCTGATAGTGTGGACATAACCAGGTGGATAGACAATTGCAAACAATGGATATGGTCTGTCTTGACTTCAGTAAAGCATTTGACAGAGTCCCCCATAGCATTCTCACAGCCAGACTAAGATAGTGTGATCTGGATGATCAGGTAGTGAGGTGGAATGTAAAGTGGCAGCAGGATAGAAGCCAGAGGGTAGTGGTCAGTGAGACAAGAGTCTAGCTGTAGGCCTGTATCTAGTGGAGTTCCCCAAGGGTTGGTACTGGGACCAGTACTAATCAATTATTAATGAATAATTGATTAGTAATAATAATTACTTGGATGAGGTATTAGAGTACACTATCAGCAAGTTTGCTGATGACACAAAGCTGGGTGGTGTTGCTGACACCCCAACAGACTGTGCTGCCATTCAGCAAAACCTGGACAGGCTGGAGAGTTGGGCAGGGAGAAATTTAATGAACTATAACAAGGGCAAGTGTAGAGTCTTGCATCTGGGCAAGAACAACCTCAGGTACCATGATAGGTTAGGGACTGACTTGCTGGATAGCAGTGTAAGAGAAAGGGACCCGGGGGTCCTGGTGGACAGCAGGATGATCATGAGCCAGCAATGTCTCCTTGTGGCCAAGAATTCCAATGGCATCCTGTGGCGGACTAGAAGGGGTGCAGTTAGCAGATCAAGAGAGGTTCTTCTGCACCTCTACTCTGCCCTGGTAAGACCACATCTGGAGTATTATGACCAGTTCTGGGATCAGTTCAAGGAGGACACAGAACTGTTGGAGAGGGTCCAGTGCAGAGCCACAAAGATGATGGAGTAGAACACCTCCCTTATGAGGAAAGGCTGAGGGAGCTGGGTCTCTTTAGCTTGGAAAAATGAAGACTGAGGGGTGACCTCATTAATGTTTATAAATACGTGAAGGGTGGGTGTCAGGACGATGAAGCTAGGCTCTTTTCATTGTCTTCTAATGATAGCACAAGGGTCAATGGGTGTAAGCTGGAACATAGGAGATTCCCAATCAATATGAGAAGGAACAATTTCATGGCAAGGATGATGGAGCACTGGAATGAGCTGCCCAGGGAGGTTGTAGACTCTCCTTCAATGGAGACATTTAAAACCTGCCAGGACCTGCTTCTGAGCAACTTGGCCTGTGTGATCCTGCTGTGGCGTGGGTATTGGACTAGATGATCTTTCAAGATCTCCCAATAATTAATGCTCTGTGATTCTGTGTAGTGAAGAGGGGAACATTCTCTTTTCCCTGGTAGTAAGCAATTGAACCAGAGGAAATTGGACCAGAGGAAATTGTTGCAAGTTATGCTAGGGGAGGTTTAGTCCTGATGTTAGGAAGAATTTTTTCACTGAATGGTTTATTAAATATTGTGGTGGAATCATCATCCATGGATGTATTTAAAAAGGCATATAGATGTAGTGCCGAGGAACATGGTTTAGTGATGACTTGGCAGTGCTGGGTGGAAAGTTGGACTTGGTGATCTTAAAAGTCTCTTCCAGCCAGAGATAATTCTGTAATTTTGTGTCTTTGTTCCACTGCGTCTAGATGTTTATGTAGGTTTTGTACCTTCCTTTGTGCAGAAATTCTTGTTTGCTAAAATTACAAAGTTGTTTTTAAACCTTGTAAGTTAAGTTTTTAGGATTAAGATGTCTATCTAAACTGACCGTAGGAATGATTTTTTGAGTGCTCTGGTTTTGTGTGGCATATACTTCAGAGTAACTCATATGGTGCTAGGTTTTGGATTTGTAGCCAAAACAGTCTTGATAACTGGGTAATGCTTACAGAGAACTAAGACCTCTCTTCTCTGCTTTGCCAGTGGGCAGGAGGGGGATGCACAACAACCTGGGAGAGGACATGCTGGGACAGCTGACCCCAACTGACAAAACCCCAACTGTCCTGTACTATATGTTGTTGTACTCAGCAATAAAGCTGGGGGAAGAAGCAGTAAGGGAGGATGTTCAGAATAATGAAGTTTGTCTTCCTAAGTAACCTTTAGTGTGATGGAGCCCTGCTTTCCAGGAAGTGCCTGAACATCTGCCTGCCAATGGGAAGGAGTGAATGAATTATGTGTTTTGCTTTGCTTGCAGGTGCAGCTTTTTCTTTACCTAGCCAGCAGTTTTTCTCTCAAGCCAGGAATTTTCTCACTTTTTCAATTCTCTCTCCCATCCTTCTGAGGGTATTGAGTGAGAGGTTGTGCTGCTGGCTGGGGTTAAACCACCACAGTGGAAAAGATTGTGCTGGTGTTCTGTCTCCTAAAATTACAAGCATAGCTTAAGAATACTTCCTGTCTGAACTATAAAAATTGAAAATACTTACTTGAAAATATTTTTCTGATTTAATATTGCTGTCTGTAGGTTTTGTACTACCTTGTATGGTAATGTCCCTTATGTTTTCAGTTCCTTGATTACTTTGGATAACAATTTCCTTCCAACTAGAGAGCATGCGTGTAAGCAAGTACTTGTCTTAGAAAAGCTGTAATTTTTCCGAAATAAGTAAATCTGTATGAATGTTTAACAATACAGAAAATTCTTTTATTAACCAAAAATTTATATCACACCATATAAAAAGTGTTTTTGCTTTTTAATTCTCCTTGGAAAAAGACAACTTGTCAGTGTTTGAGGCAAGGCATAGTATAAACATTTTCTGTTTTAGGGTCTGGAAAGATTTCATAAGGCTACCTAAAATTTCTTTACCTAGACATTAGAGCCTTCTGTAAGTATAGAGCCTCCTCTACGTATAGGATCAAGCAAAAGCAGGTGATTATAGTTTGTGCTGGGTTTGTCTGTTTATTTTTTCTCATCTATGTTTTGAGTCTTGGTGGTTTTATGTAAGGAACACTGAAAAATGATGCTGTGAAAAATGATGTCCCAGGAACCTGGGAGGCTCTTGATTCTCTGCTCTAGAAAACGTATAAAACCGTTTAAAAATAGATCCCTCACTTGTCTGAGAGGTTTTCTGTCCCTGTAGGAAAAATCAGTGGAGGGAATGTGCCAAAGAACAGCATAGTGCAGTAGCACAAAACTCCTGGGTTTTGGCAGCTTTAACTCAGATACAAAGTTTTTGTTTAAAAAAATTAAGAATAAAGTTTTTTGGTAGTTGATTTCTACTGGGTTGGTTTGTTTGGTCGTTTTTGAGGTGTTTCTGATTTTTTATTATCAGTTGGAGAATATGTTCAGGGTATTAAAAAGAGAAAAGTTCTAGAAAAGCTTTGCTGTTCATGTCTTCAAGATAAATAAACTACACGTGCTTTGCCCAAGTAATGTTTTCAGTGATGCGGAAAAGGGAGTGTAAAAAGGATGTGCTAAAATTCATTCCTACTTTTTTTTCACCATGAATCCCTGATTAGGGTAAGTCTAATCAGACGATAGGTCTTAGAAGTGATGCTTCTATCCAGTCATTCTGAGTTTCACAGTTGGTCCTGGCTTTTCTCTGGTAGAAAACAATGAAGAGCAATGGTCAAATTGTAACAAAATGGATTTTATTTTTGGTTTGTTTGGTTTTTTTTTTCACTTTTGAGTCATGTTCTATCACATTTATCTAGTTCCTCTAGATAATCTTAAAGGTCTTTTCAGACTGAAAATATTCTGTGAACTTGTCTTAAGAAAAAACAAGAAGACAAATCACATCGGGATATCATCCAGATTGGCCTGGCCAAGCTGGAGAGGTGGGCCCATGTGAACTTCGTGGGGTTCAAGAAGGCCAAGTGTAAGGTCGTGCACCTCAGTAGGAGCAAGCCTCGTGACCACTACAGGCTGGGGGATGATGTGCTAGAGAGCAGCCCTATGGAGAGGGACTTGGGGTGTTGGTGGGTGAAAAGCTGAACATGAGTCACCAATGTGCAGTTGCAGCTGAGAAAGCAAATTGCATCCTGGGCTGCATCAGAAGTGTTGCCAGTAGATGGAGATAGAAGGATTCTTTTCCTCTGCTCTCCTGTGGTGAGACCTCAACTGGAGTACTGCATCCAGTTCTGGAGTCCCCAACACAAGAAGGTTGTGGTCTTGTTGGATCATGTTCAGAGTGGGGCCATGCAAATTGTCAAAGCTCTGGAGCACCCTTCCTACAAGGACAGACTGAAAGAGTTAGGGTTTTTCAGCCTGGAGAGGAGAAGGTTCTTACAGCAGCCTTCCAGTGTCTGAAGGGGGCTTGAAAGAAAGCTGAAGAAGGACTTCCTTGAAAACTGTATCAACAGGATGAGGGACAATTGTTTTAAATGGAATCAGGGTAGATTTAGATTAGCAGTTAGGAAAAAGTTCTTTACAATGAGGGTGGTGAAACACTGGAACAGGTTGCCCAGAGATGGTGTGGTGGAAGCTCCATCCCTAGAGGCATTCAAGGTCAGACCTGAAGGGGCTCTGAGCAACCTCATTTAGTTAAAGATGTCCCTGGTCACTGCAGTAGGGTTGGACTGAATGACCTTTAAAGGTCCCTTCTAGCTAAACACACTCTTTGATTCTGTGATTGTAAAGTAATATATGAGTATGGACTAAAAGGTGCAGATTATCAACATCAGATTAGTTTGGAAAAATTAATTCTCGGGTATGTTTCATGGTATAATTTCTTCTAAATAAAAAAGTGGAGGTGGGGCAGAGGAGGAAATCACATCTTAAAACATTGAATCTGCTGACAGGAATTATGAAAAATTCTTCTGGATTCATCTTGAAAAGTGAAATTTCAGGCAGCTGTTTAGCACAGTAGAAAAAATTAATTCACTACAGATCTGGAATTGTTTTCCAAAACACAGGAAGTCCTATGTTTATATTTATCTTAAGCTGCTATGTGTATTTTGTGACCATTTACCAGTGGATGTAAGTTATGAAAAACTATCTTTAGAGAAGAGGTCAAGAACTAGCTTGCAGGTACCCACTCAGTGGTTTACAACTTCAGGAATTTTAATTTACGTGTGCTCTGATATCTTGAGGTCAGAATCCAATCAAATGTATTAACGCTGTAGTTTTTATCAATTAAACAAAAAAATTTTAATAGTTTTTAAAATGTTTCTGTATGAATTTATGATCTACCAAGTGCTTTACATCTGTGGATTACACAGATACTGAACTTTTAAATTACTCACTACTATCTACTATTTGTACAGATCTTGATTTACTGCAGTATTCATGGCTGTTGCCTGGTTTCCTTCTTCTAAACACGAAGAGTATTATGTAAATAATTTCATTATCAAATTGCAGCATGTATAGATTTGCTGTTTTAAAATGAATTTAGTTTAAGTGGATTGTATGCATCTGTAGACAAAATAACTCCAGTATAGCAGAGTTGTTTGAATGTTGTTTTGTTGCAGTTTTTTGTTTGTTATTTTTGCTGGTTTTAAAATGTTTTTTGAGAATCTCATGAGTCATTGCTGGTGTGATGGATTGAGGCTGACAGTTCAGCCTAAATATTGTTTCTGACCACAAGGAATGTTGGGGTGGGAGGTGGGGGCAGAACGGAGGAAATTCTCTCAATTAATGTATATTTCTGTTATTAAATATACTAGCATTTGTCATGGTAAGCAAAGTTGGACTGTGGAGTGACTGTTTTAGAGTCTCTTTATCTTTTTCAAAACTCTGCTCCACAGCAAAGCAAATAAAGGCAGAATTCCAAAGCCTCAGATACAAGAAAAAAACTGTTCTGTTGATTGAGAATTTTAACAGTAGCAGCATTACGTGCTGACCTTAAAATGTCACACTTCAAATAAATGTACTTTTTAAGTTTTTTCTTATGATTCTTGTTTATAGAACTGAAAGCCTAATGATTTTGTGTAAGTTTTATTTTTGTTCCTGAAGCTAATGAAGTTGTTACACAAATAGCATGTCTTTTAGTATCAAGCTGGCTTTTTCTATATAGTGCAACTTATATGTATTTGAGATGTTTATTGAAAGTTACTGTTTGTTTTGTAAAGATATTTCTATCTTTTTATTGTTCTGTCTTGAAAACTGTTTGAAGGAAGCAAGGGACTTTTGTGGTTGCAGACCTTAATTCCTTTTCAAATTCAAGTAGTAGATTGCAATTATCATGCAACACCATAATTTTCATGGTTGTTCAGTGCTACTGAGATCCTTCTGCGCTGACTGTGAAATGATTTCTCTCCCACCCCAAATCATTCCTTCTGTTCAGTACTTTTCCCTGTATACTTTCACAGTTCATTTTCAGTTTTCACTTACTGACATCAAGTTTGTTCAAGGTCAGTTTTATTAGCTTTAAATCTATCTGATGCCTATTCTCCCTCCACATGGAAGAGAAAAATAAAACTTCAAAAAGATTGCTGTTTCTCATCAGAATAAGAGTGTGAAACTTCTGTGAAGAGGGAAGAAAAATTACCATAAAGAGCTGCTCAGGGCACTCATCTGACAGTAGGATCTGTTCTGTTTTGTAGAAAACAGTTACTGACTAGGATTTGATCTGTAGAGAGAAAGCTGCGTGTGGAGTTGAATGAACGAGTTGGTATTTTCTTCCTTCTTGCCATATGCCCTCTTCCCCTGCCTTCCCTGCCCAGTAGCAGGTGTTGACGTGTTGTATGCGCTACTATTACTGAGTACATACCGTTAATGCAGAACTGAGTGTGTGCTCTGGCTTATGTGCAGGCCAGGGTCAGACTTAGCATGATGCTGTTCTTCTTCAGTACCTCAGCGTCCAGGCTGCAAAATCACATAACCTGTACATTTCAATGCTGTTCTTCATCTTGTTTGATGGCTACTATCTAATTATTGTTTGGATTATCTTTCAAGATTGCTGAACTTTATTTTCTCCATTGTCTTAGTGTATTAAAATGCCAGAACAGTTGAAATACTTGCTTTTTAGGTTATGTTTTACGTTTCACAGATGTAAAGATAGGTCATCTGTTTTTTTCATGTTTATATTTCATGTGCATATTCAGACCAGCTAACAATTAGTGCAGTTGGAAGTCTGGAGATCATCTAGTCCACTCCTCCCTACCAGGGGAGTTTTACTTAGAGCATGTTGCACAGGATCATCTCTAGGCAGGTTTTGAGTGTCTCTAGAGGAGGAGACTCTAAGGTCTCTGGGCAGTTCAGCTAGCACTGCTTTTAGCATACTAGATTAGTGCCTTGCACAAACTCTGACAAATTCATCTATTTTCTTGTCTTCTGTTACCTGTTAATTTTTTTTGTCTGATGTGGCAAGAATGGGCTTAAGTAAATCATGATGATGTTAACGTAGTGACCTAGAGCTCCTTGATGGTTGAGCAGAGACCTAATAATCTGTACTTCATTTCAGGATTTTTCTAGGATGCATGTGGGGATACCAGCAGGTTATGATGCACTATTGCTGTGCTTGATTATCCTGTTACATGAAGTTCAGCAGATACTGTTCCAACTTTTTGAACAACAAAAATTAGATTCTAGAGTTTGCTTGTTTTTAAGGGGAAATAATCAGAAAATAAGTTTAATTTAAAGCAGAACTTAATTAAATAGTGACTGGATGTACTGATTCTGAATCATGTGAGTGTTAATTAGACCCACAGCTCTTTAGAATATCTAATTTCAGTTTTGGAAACTGAGCAGTTTACATAACTGCTCATGCTTATGTCCTCAACATGTTACTTCTTAAGACACTTAGTATGTTCAGTTACTACTAATTTTAAAATAAGAGTATGCAGCACTCTGTGATCAGATTCCTTTTATTAATGGCATCAAATATGTAATCTTAAATAATAGACTCTGACCCTTATCTTGGAAATCTGTGTGTTTACATGGTATTTGAAAAGTGAGGCTGTAACCTTTATATAGTGAGTTTCAGTTCTTTTAACTGAACTTACAGACGGAAACGCTTTTGAGTTTCAAATTGTCTTAGTTTAGTTTATTTTGTGCCAATTTGTATTTCTCAGGGTCACTGAAACAGACTGAGAAACCAGGACCAAATGTTATTGTAAAGATAAGTAATTAACAGAAAGTAAAAAAAAAGGTTTAAAAGATAGAACTGTGACCAGGGGCTTCTTTTTGCCTGAACCCCCCTTTTTTCCATCTCCTGACATGGATACATTTACAGTGCTGTAGCACCACTGCCAAGATACTCATTTTCTACAACATACATAGAAGGTACTAGGAAAGCCATGTTCTTAACAGAGACAAACGGAAGCCAAGATGTAGTCCACACTCTCTAGAGGAAACACCCTTCTGGATTCCAGAAATTATTCACAAATTCTTCTAGGTGAATAGGATTAAGTCGCACTCAGACCGCATGCAGCAGCTAGAGCACTGGTCCCCAAATGCTATTTTATCAAGGTGTCTGGGTGAACTGGGGGTTCCCTGAACAGGAAAGCTCGGTGGAGCCGGGAGGCAGCCACTGGAGTTTGGGTACTCTCGTGGCATTACTGGGCAGACACCATGGGGGTGCAGACCTGGACATCTTTGAGGGAGGCAAAACCAGAAGTCGTGCTCAGACGGCATGCAGCAGCGAGAGCGCTAGCCACTTCAACTGCTTCAGCCGCTTTAGCCGCTTCAGCTGGCAGGGGGCAAAAAAAAAAATTTTGAAAAATAAAATGGTAATAACATGGCAGCAGAGGAAGACCAGGCTACGGTCACTACTGCATATGGATGTGGGAACTCAAAAAAAGGTCCCCCAACACTATGAGGCATTGAAGGTGACAGGCTGCCAGGAATGTAACAGTTTCGTGTTTTCCTGGCTGCGTATGGTGCGAGCAGGTGGATTATCTGCTTAACCGAGCTTCACATCTGGAAGATCAGGTTGAAAAGCTACAAGCAGAAGTAGAAAGGCTCAGGAGAACTGTAGAGGCTAAAATAGAGGTAGACCTTTGGAGCCAGTTTGGACAACAGCCAAATAAGAGCCAGAAACAAGGAGCCCAAGTATCCTGCACCTCTCAGATGGAGGACAGAAGCCCAAGTAGAAATGGGTGAGTGGAGTGAAGTGAAGGGCCATGGCAGAAGGCAAGCACCACCCTTGCCTGCCTCACTTTCTCAGTTGCCACTGAGTAATAGATATCAGCCTCTATTGGAAGACAGCCAGTCTAAAAGGATATAGAGAACAGGGAACCCATACCAGAGGTCCTAGCAAGGTTGCATAAATCTGGGAGGTCTTCCAGTAATATGACAACCTCCTCCACAAAGAAGAGAAGGGTCCTAATTATTGGAGACTCGCTCACGAAAGGCCTTGGGATGTTTGGTAAAAGAGTCTGGGGCACAAATTGTGTTCTTTTCATTACTTCTATTTTGGGGTGAGGTCATGCGCTGGAATAGATTAATGTCTGCGTATGAGACTGGTGCTACAGGCACAGCTGTGGGTTCTTTGATAATGACTGGTTCTCCAAAATACCAGATCTGACGGTTACACATGGGAGAGATTTATCTCACAGGGGAAAAAAGAGTTCTGTGGCAGAAATTGGCAGGGCTCATTCAGAGGCCTTTACATTAGAATTGAAGGGGGGTGGGATAGTTGATGGGTGCACACCAGTGGGACAAAGCTCTGGTCTTAATGAAAACCAGATGGCCTCTCGCTGTCCTAGGGTGACATGGGAGCGCTCAGCTCGCTCCCTGAAATGCCTGTACACCAATGCACGCATCATGGGGAACAAGCAGGAGGAGTTAGAAATCGGTGTCCAGCCAGGTGATTATGATCTGGTGGCAATTACAGAGACATGGTGGGACAGCTTGCATAACTGGAATGTGGTCATGGACGGCTGTGTCCTTTTCAGGAGGGACAGATCAGCAAGACAAGGTGGTGGAGTTGCTCTTTACGTGAGAAAGCAACTGGTGTGTATTGAGTTCTCTCCAGGGGCAGATGAAGAGAGAGTTGAGAGTTTGTGGGTGTGGATTAAGGGACAGGCTGCCATGGGTGACACTGTTGTGAGCATCTATTACAGGCCACCAGGTCAGAATGAGGAGGTTGATGAGGTCTTCTACAGGCAGCTGACAGCAGCCTCACAGCTACAGGCCCTGCTTCTCATGGGGGATTTTCACCACCTTGGTATTTGCTGGAAGACCTACTCAACCAGCCACCCACAGTCCAGGAGGTTCCTCCAGTGCACTGCTGACAATTGCCTGTTGCAAATGGTGGAGGAGCCCACTAGGAGAGGGGCACTGCTGGATCTTGTACTCTCCAAAAAGGAGGGTCTGGTTGAAGCAGTGAAGGTTGAAGGCAGCCTTGGTTACAGTGACCATGACATGGTGGAGTTCAGGATCTCATGTGGCAGGAACAGACTACCTAGCAGAATCATAACCCTGGACTTCAGGAGAGCCAACTCTGGCCTTTTCAAGCAATTGCTAGGGGAAATCCCATGAGAAAGGTTACCGGCAGGTAAAGGGGCCTGAGATAGCTGGTTAACATTCAAAGACCACTTCTTTGAAGGCATAGACAAGAGCATTCCAAAAGGTAGGAAGTCAAAGAAGGGAGCCGGAAGACCTGCGTGGTTAAACAGGGAGCTGCTTGGCAAACTGAACAGGAAAAAGAAAGTCTATGGGTCATGGAAGGAGGGGATGGCCACTTGGCTCTGGTGAAAGATTTTAGGGATGCAACTACAAAAGCCAAAGCCTCCTTGGAATTTAACCTTGCATGAGAGGTCAAGGGCAACAAAAAGAGCTTCTTCAAATACATTGCAGGTAAAATTAAACCTAGAGGCAGTGTAGGCTCCCTGCTGAATGAGGTGGGTGCCCTGAAGACAGAGGATACAGAGAAAGCAGAGATACTGAACACCTTCTTTGCC
>JAOXOE010028188.1:0-16650 GCA_028565055.1 Phoeniculus purpureus | reverse complement strand
CCAGCTCTCTGAGCACTCTAGGATGGATCCCATCTGGTCCCATGGACTTGTGGGTGTCCAAGTGGCTCAGCAGGTCACTCATGCAGCCCAGAAAGCCAACCACATCCTTGCATGCATCAAGAGTAGCGTGGCCAGTAGAGTAAGACAGGTGATTCTCACTCTTTATTCTGCTCTTGTGAGACACCACCTCAACTACCAGATCTGGTGCCCCCAACAGAAGAAGAACGTAGAACTGTTGGAGCAAATCCAGAGGAGGGCCACAAGGATAATCAGACAGCTGGAGCACTTTTTCTATGAGGATAGGCTGAGGGAGATGGGGATGTTCAGCCTAGAGAAGAGAAGACTCCAGGGGGACCTTACAGCTGTCTTCCAATACCTTAAGAGAGCTTACAGTAAGGCTGGAGAGAGACTTTTCACAAGGCTGTCTAGCGACAGGACAAGGAGAAATGGTTTTAAACTGAAGGTTTAGAGTAGATATTAGGAAGAAGTTTTTCATTACAAGGGTGGTGAACAGATTGCCCAGAGAGCTTCTGGATGCCGCCTCTCTGGAGGTGTTCAAGGCCAGGCTGGATGAGGCCTTGAGCAACCAATTCTAGTTGAGAGGTGTCGCTGCCCAAGGCAGGGTGGTTGGAGTGGATGATGTCTGTGGATCCTTCCAACCTTAGTTATTCTGTGATCCTAGGAAGATTTACTGAGGGAAAGGTGATCATGTTCTAAGCACTGGAGAACATCCAGGAGCTGCATTAGGAATTAAAAAGAGAATCCTGTGAACCACCACATATGAGTGAGGGTAGGTTCTTTTGCCACCAGTTAGCTAGCAGTGGCCAGTCTCATGACAGATTCTCCATGATGAGCACAAGGCTTCCGGGATGAGACAAAGGACAAGGAGGGCTCACTCATCACTTATGGCAAAAAAATCTAGACTCTACTCAGGGTAATCAAATCAGATTTAATTACAACAACAAAATCCCTTACAGAGAGAGTTACAAGCCATTAGTATAGGCACTTTCCCAGACCCAGCTCTGTTACCTCCTTTATCCTGGCTGTTCTTCCTGACAGTAAGGTGGTGTTAGCCCCATGAGACTCCTTTATCTCAAATGTGAGGATCACTTGTTTTGGTTTGTTTTTATTCCACTCAAGCTGTCATTAAATAGTGCTATGCCAGGGTATGTTATGACTGATTGTGATGTTCTTCCTCTTTTATTTGCTAGAAAGAACAAAACAGGAAGTGTGGCTGTTGCTGATCTAACTGCAAATTTCCTACTTGGTAGGAGCATCTGATATACACTGTGTCACTGCACCATGTTGCATTACAACGCTGTTGTTCTGGCTGCAGCAACCATTTCAGGGTTGTGTTCAATTTTAGAAAAAAGTACAGGAATAACCTAGGAAACAGGAAAACTGTCAGACAAATTAAGGTGTAGCAGTTCTATATGTAGTCTACCATCTAATTCTTCAAGCACTGTATTCACATTCAACACAAAATACAACCCATCAGTCCTGTTTTCCTATTTGTTGCACATTCTGATGGTTTCTGAACATTCGTGGTATCAATCATGACTTTTTCATGTTAAATGGAAAGGTAGAATAGCATGGCACGTATGTTACTGTGAACTATTTTTTATATGTAGGAACTTATTTGAGAAGCAGCAATCATTGTACCAAAGGATTTACTTGTTGGGCAAAATGGAGAAGCTCTTCCCCAAAGGAAAGGCTTGTGCCTAGAGGCTGGGGGACCTTTGAAAGTAATGTGCCACAATTCTACTTAAATAACCAGAAATAACTTTGAACCCATCTCTGTTGGCAAGAGGATGTCATAATATGTAGCTTGCGAAGGTGCTATCCCACTCCTTCTTGCCATCCCTCCACTCCGCCCCTACAGAGGATCTGTGTTTGCATTTGCTTATTTTTATGTAGTGCTGTAACCTGCTAAAGGGTATCTGGCTACAACATAAGAGCATCACTTTAAAGCATTCTTGTGAAGTGCTGAGTTCTTGAGATTGGATGGTAGGCACAGCTTTTAAAATGTCATGGAATTTATTCTTCTTTGGGTGTTATCACAAGTGACATTGCTAATCAGTTGTTAGTTAAAACAGTATTTCTGGGACTATGGGTTGGAGTCTAGCACATATGTATCTGTCTCACTCCTTAGTTGTCTTCAGCTGATCTGAAATCACCATGCAGAATTTGAGTTTGAAGGCCATACTTGAGTGTTTCTTGTTTCTTAAGACTTGTGATCATTTCCCAACCATGAAGCCAAACCCTAAGCGATAGTTAACTACTGCTGGATACCACTTGGAGAACAATCAAAGATGAAGTTCCACTGAACACAAAGATGATCTTTTGAGGTCCCTTCCAATCCCTAATGATTCTAGGAGTCTATGATTATAAGTGAAAATGAGTGGTGTAGGGTTAGTACTTAAGGGCATCTTGTCATGGTATCTCACCTACTGGTTCAGATCATACTGCCTCAGTAGTGAGAAAGATGAATAATGCAGATGGGTCACAGTATATGGAATTGTACCCAGAAAACAGGGCTGACTGGGGTTCCAGTAGGAATTTGGTAACAAAAAGCACAATGTATGGTCTCCAAAACAAAGGAAAAGAAAATCAACCACCACTTAGAAGAGACTGGCTCATCTAACTTACATTTTAAAAATCGTTTTTTAGCAGTATACAATGCAGAATGGTTGATTAGCGTGTAAGATACAGGTAGGGCCATTGACCTCAGTACAGCAGAGAATAAGAAGGGAAAGGCAGACAACAGTCTACAGGCTCAGGAATATCCCAAAATGGGTTGTCCTGATGCAGCCAAATTCTTTCTGGAGCTCCTAGCTATAATCCTGTTGCTCAAATTTTCCATAGCTCTTCTATAGGACTGGATCTACCTTGAAAAATAACAGTTCTTGTTCTAGAAACTTTTGATAGAAATTACAGAAATGCTGAAAAAATTACAGCATATAATCGAATGTGAGTTCTGTGGAGAATAACATTTGTTCTTAGCTGATTCATTGATTCTATGATTCTATATATTCAGAAATTTCAAATTCCTTAGGTTGGAAAAGATGTTTAAACTCATGAAGTCCAACCACTAACCCAGGAATACCATGCCCCTAAGCACCACATCCATAAGTCTGATACCAGATGTACATGGCTTTTGAACACCATTTCCCTAGGCAGCCTGTTCCAATGCTTGACAACCCTTTCGGTAAAAAAAAAAATATTCTTAACATCAAATCTAAACCTCCCCTGCTATAACTGGAGCACATTTCCTTTATCCTACCACTTGTTATCTTAGAGAACAGACTGATGCCTGCTTTGCTAAAACTAGATGTAGAGAGCTGTAATATCTACCCTCAACGTCCTTTACCACAGACTAGACTAACTCAATTACTTCACCAGGTTCTCATAGGATTTGTGCTGCAGACCATTCACTATCCTTGTTGTGTTTCTTTGGACATGCTCTAGCATTCAGTGTATTTCTTGTATTGAGGGACTCCAAACTGAACACAGTAATGGAGGTGTGGCCTCACCAGTGCATCAGCAGTACAGGGGTCAATCACTTCCTTACCCCTGCTGGCCAAAACATTTCTGATTGTAATTCAGATTATTTCTAGTCAGAATTCATATTCTGTTGTCTTTGGATGTACCTGTAACTTTTATAAATGGTTCTGAATTCTCTTTGTTTTGTTTTTGTTTTGGCCAATCAGCACACTAATTGAATTAATTGGTTATTCTTGTCTTGGACATGACCAACTGATGACAAGGGAGCTGGAAAGCAAATGGAACATTTTTAATGCAACAGAACTTCATTCAAGTTAAATGGCAATTTCTTTAGCACAGCTGAGAAATATTACCTGAAGTGTTCAGAAATGTTGGAGTTTTATCAGTCCTTTTGCCTGTTTATTCAGCATCCCTAGGGAGTGAATACATATCACTGCTAACTCCACTGATTCAGAAAATCAAATACTTTAGTGCTTCAGAGGATTGCTAATCCTTCTGTAGCTACATGAGAATTCTGTTGTTACATGAGAATTCAAGAGGAGAAAGCATGAAAAAGTAGCTATGAAAAATCCTAAGTAGTTTTGAATTATTTTCACTTTCTTTTATAATATTACATAACAACATGGGCATTTCAAAAGCATATGGAATATATATATATAATTTTAAAATCTTTGTTTTATTCTTCCATTGGACAACAATCAGAGGACAAACTAGTGCTTTTCAAGTCTATATTAAATATTTTGCTGGATAATATTTTGTAACTGGCCAGACCTCTACAAGAGTGCACTTTAAAAATGTTTTCATTAATTAATCTTTCTTATTTTATTACTTTAAGTGCTGGGAAATTTTTTCCACACCAGCATACATGCATGTCACTATTCTGAAAGGGTAATTGGTTAATAAATTTTTCTTCAGCCATCCACTTTGAGGAAATCCTATAAAATAAAAATACTTCTACTTATAGTACCGCTGCAGTGGGTATAAGTCATTGTTTGTGCATTAATTAATGTGCATTTAATTTAACTTTAAAATGTCGTGTTTAAAAAAAATGGTATTTGATCTGAGTCATGAACTCAGATGTATGAAGTACACTTTGAAGCAGAAAATTTATGATGGCAAATAAAACCTTGACATAGGAAACAAGTCATCAAATTATACTGTAAATATTAACTCTTGCTATTAAGCAGTACAATGAAAGAGTTCTGTACACAGAAAATGAAGGTGTTATAAAATGTAAATCTATAATTGTCACAGGGCTCAGCTTGCAATGTTCAGTCAATACCTTCAAAGTTGTCCCTTGACTAAAATGCTATTCTTATAAAAAATCCAGGCTTATGTAGCATCACAGCACATAAGACCTGATAGTTGCTGACAAAAAGAATGAAGGTTGGTGTAACTGAATTGGTAGTTGCTTTATGAACGCTGATTGCAACATTGCTAAGAAATATCTCTATGCAAGTTAATTATTCTTAATCCAATTGTGCAGAAGGCCAATATGAAGGGAATTGCAAATAATTACAGTAACAAGTGATGACCGGATCAGTAAATGAAGCATCTCACAAATAAAATTTGGTTGACTCTAGACAATAATATGGACAAATCTTAAATATCTTGTCCTGCCTTTGCTTCTACAAGAGGGAAAGTAAGGCAATACCAGAAACATAGCAAGTTGGTAAAGAAAAAATTAAGATAGTTAAAGCAATTAAGATGGTTAAGAAGTTGTGAACTCCTATTAAGGTAGTAATATTTTAATGTGAATTATGTGGACATGATCCCACCTCTTGTTTGTGACGCTGAAGCCATCACGGGTAATTAGTACACAAATTTCAGTGCAACTCTTTTCTAAACTGCTGGTTCGAAGAGATGTTCTGATAGATACAGACCACTGCTGGCTGCTATACTGTGCTATTAATATTTTCACTTGCCTGGCCAAGAATCAGATAGAAGTGGCTGACAGCTGTGATAATGACTTTACCAGAAACCTAGTTAAAGCTCTACTACAGTTCAATTTAATGAATCCAACTCCTTGAATATTCAGTGAGATGAAAGAAATGTTAACTATCAATTTATTGTTTAGTTATAAAAGTTACTTTCTAGACTAATAATGTGTACTTCTAGTACTAATGACTTAATTCCGAGCTGGTGTAATCCCAAACACAATAATGTGCTGGGTAGCAAATGCAGGATTTAATGCAGTCTGGAGGAGAAGGACTTGGGGGTGTTGTTAAATAAGATGATCAACATGAGCCAACAATGTGTGAGTGCAGACCAAGAGGCCAACTGAACCTTCAGCTATATCAAAAGAAGTGTCATCAGTAGGTCAAGAGAGATGATTTGCCCCATCTATTCTGCTGTTGTGAGACCTCATCTGGACTACTGCATCCAGTTCTGGAGGCCCCAGTGCAAGAAGGACCTTGAACTGTTGGACAGGCTGGAGGAAATGGGGCTTCTCAGCCTGGAGAAAAGAGAGCTTCTGAGGGGACTTAAAGCCACTTTCCTGTATCTGAAGAGGGCCTACAGGAAGGCTGAAGAGGGACTTTTTATGAGACACTCTAGTGATAGCACAAGGGGGAATGATTTTAAGCTAAAAATGGGTAGATTTAGAGTAGATCTTATGGACAAATTCCTCACTATAATGGAGGTGAGGCACCGGAACAGGTTACTCCAGGAGGTTGGGGAAGCCCCCTCCCTGGAAGTGTTCAAGGCCAGGCTGGACGGTGCTCTGGGCAATCTGATCTAGTATGAGGCAATCTCTATGGCAGATGAGTTCAGATTATACAATCTCTGAGTCTTTTCTAGCCTAAAATATTGTATAATTCCTTGAAAAACTTCACTTAAACATATTATTTAAAAGCGGCTCCAAAAGAGGACCTCTTAAATGTAGTAATGGACATAATGGAGCAGACCCACATGGTCCAAAACCAGAAGCAGATACAAACTTCTTTGAAAATTAAGAAGTAGTTTTTCCATCTACAGTGAGAGAAATGAAGTGCAATTTTAAGACTCAGATAGCAGGTTTAAACAGGACTACATCTATCTTTCAAATTATCACTTGGAAGACGAACAGTTGCTATGCTTTGATAAATAATGATGGATGATTTGAGGTGAAGTAAGTATGACATGGAAATCCTGCCTATAGCAACTGAAAATACTTCATTTTCATTCATCAGGGATTATAAATGCAAACTTGGACTTCTGTGCAAGAGCTTTTGCAAGATTTTCAGAATAAGATGAAATCAGAATCAATATGCATTTCTAGGCTCAGTGGATTTTCCAGTAGGTTCTAAAGTTCAGAATGGTGGAGACCCCCTGGCCTCTAGGCACAGCCCTTGTCAGTGCTGGACTTTCCTCTAGGGAAGAATTTCTCCACTTTGGTCAACAAGTAAATCCCTTGGTTCAATTTTTGATTGCTGCCTTTTGAACTTTCACGCTGCACCTCTGAGAAGAACCAGTCTCTCTTTTCTCTACAACCACCCTCTAGGTCATAGAAGACTGAGACTGGTTCCCTGCGTGCCTAAATTCTCTCTTCTCCAGGCCTAAGCAGCCCATCTACTCCACTTGAATGTCATCTACTCCAGCTCCTGGCCACACTGGTGACCCACCTACATAGGTTTTGTATGTCTTATTCTGACTTACAAAATATTTTTTCTTTACATATTTTCTTTTTTTTTTTAATTCTGACATTTTCCAAACATTTTGGATCTACTCAGATATTTTCACCAAAATGTCAAAAATTTGAATCTCACGTACCTGCAGTCTAGTAAGGCTTCTATACTAGTCAAGAATTTTTAAAACCCTAGGGTAGAGAAGGGGCTAAGAGAAAACACGTGCATAAAAACAGAGACATACATTTATATATTGCCAGAATGATGCTATTTCCTGTTTCAGTACTATGATTGATTGACAATTAGGCAATCATGCTGTGAAAGTAAACTGGAGGTACTGGAATTCTGCAAGGGAAAAGTAAAATATGCTAATGTAGTCTTCAGTGGTACTTTCAAGTTTCTATTTTCAACAAGCCAAATCTATAAGTGTTTTGTGTCTTCTAGTTTATTTTGGGTTTTTCTTGTCTGATTACTCATTCTGGCTTCTTTTTTGTGGGTTTATTAAGATAATATAAAAGACAGTGTAAAAATGCTCTAGTGTGAGGAAATACATTATTTATTTGTCACGGTTACAAAAACATTAGCTTGCTTAGATAGTGTGGTTTTGATGATTATTTTAGGTCTGGTTAGAAATGTTTTCTGCATTTTTGTAGCCAATATATAAAGAAAATAAACAATGAGACAAAAAAATTTTAGGCCTGCATCAAAATAACCTGAGGAAAAAATTAGTGTATATTCAAATGATACAGATCATTTTTGCAAGAACAAGAATTATTTGTTCCTTATTATGTTAATTACTGTGGTAACATGCAATGTTTTTCAGAAAAGATAATCCTAACAGGCAAGGTACTACATTTTTCTGTTTTTACAAGATTTCCAGGGAAAGAAAAGCTGTGCACAAATTATTCCATCTTTTCCTTTCAATTAAAATCTTCTGGAACTGAGACTATTGTGGTAAATGTGGAAACCTATTTCTAGCTTTCAAATACAATACTTTTTGAAACAGTTTTGCTTTACCCTAGAATTAACCCCTCATTTGATACTATAAGATAATGTAACTGTAATGTAGAAGATCTAGTTTTAATCGATTTTGAAAAGGAGAACAGCGAAATCACTATCTTGGTAATACAGTTAACGTTCTCTGTATATAGTCTGTATAGAATTTACCAAAAGGAGCAAGTTGTAAGATTGTCATCTGCTTTGTTTCATAATAGGGAAGTGAATCTTTTAACTTGTTGTGCTGAAGCAAGATTATGTACTTTTTAGAGTCTAAGTAAATATCAATATTTTTTTGTGAGATATGTGAGATATTTTTAGCAATTTTATTGCAGAATTGGAATGGGAAGAAGTAAGACACTCACAAAACCTCATGCTTCCATTTATAGGTATTTAAAGTAGTTTAACAGTGATCTACAACTTTACTTATTGTCGCTTACTGTTTTAGTTATTCTGGCTAGTATGTACTGAACAATGTAATACTGATGCTGAGATACTTCCAGTGTGCAGTGGTTCATATGATTAGAAAAAAGGCTTGGTTGTCTGAAATTGATTAAAAAAGTTTACATCCTGACTTGCAATGAACATCATTAGTAGAAAATTAAAAGCCATCTGGTCTTCAAGACTTGACTGGAATTCTTACATTTGAATTACCTTATCAAGCTGCACAAATTAATTTTTCATCTCTTCCAGTCCCTTCTTGGAGAAAATTAAAATAATAAGGAAAGAAGGCTGACCTCAATTTCAGAAGCCTTCTTTAGTCAGAAACTGAAACAACTTGACCCGCATTGCAAGAGAATTCTTCTGTGTTATGATCATGTAATAAAATCATTCAGGTTGGAAAAGACCCTTGAGATCATCAAGTCCAATCAATAATCCTACTCTATCAAGTTCGCTACTAAACCATATCTCTAAGCACCACATCTAAGCGACCTTTAAACACATCCAAGTGTGGTGACTCAATCATCTCCCTGAGCAGCGTGTTCCAGTGCCTGACTACTCTTTCAGTAAAATTTTTTTTCTAATGTCCAGCCTAAACCTCCCTGATGCAGTTTGAGGCCATTCCCTCTTGTTCTATCAGTAATTACCTGTGACAAGAGACCAGACCCTACCTCTCTACAATGTCCTGTCAGGTAGTTGTAGAGGGCGATAAAGCGTTTCCCTATCCTCATCTACCTCAGAATAAAATCTGCTCAGCCACTTCTCATAAGTCTTGCTGTCTAGGCCCTTCACCACTTTTGTTGCTCTTCTCTGCACACACTTCAGCACCTCAATGCCTTTCTTGAATTGAGATGCCCAAAACTGAACTTGGTGTGGCCTCACCAGTGCTAAGTGCAGGAGGACAATCACTTTCCTACTCCTGCTGGCCACACTATTTCTGATACAAGCCAGGATGTCATTTGCCTTCTTGGTGACCCGGACACACTGCTGGCTCACATTGACCTGCTTGTTGACTAGCATCTCCAGGTCCCTGTCTGCTGGACAACTTTCCAGCCACACTTCCCCAGGCCTGTATCATTGGGGTTATTTTAGCCCAAGCACAGGACTCAGCATTTATCCTTGAAGGGCTTGCCATTTACCTTGGCTCACTGATCCAATCTAAGTCTCTATCTGTAGAGACTCACTAGTCTCAAACAGATCAACACTCCACCCAGCTTACTGTCATCTGCACATTTACTCATGGTGCACTCTATTTTCTCACCAAGAGAAAGATGTTAAACAGCAGTCCTAATACTGAGCCCTGAGGCACTGCATGTGTGATTGGCAACTTGTGACTGTGTTGATATTAGGAGTTGGCCCCACCTAGGTGCAGGACTTTGCACTTTGTCTGGTTGAACTGCATTAGATTCAATATGGTACCACTTCTCCAGCTTGTGACTCTAAATGGTGTTCTTTTCCTCATGTGTGCTAAACGGACCATTCAGCTTGATGTCACCAGCAAGTTTGTTGAGGCTGCATTCCATCCCACTGTCTGTGCCAGTGATGAAGACGTGCAAAAAGGCTTGTCCCAGTATAGACCCCCTGAGGGACACCATGTGCTACTGATCTCCATGTGAACACTGAGCTGTGACCACTACCCTCTGTATGTATCAAGTCAATTCCTCATCCTCCTATCAGTTGAACAATCAAGTCTGTATCTCTCCAACTTAAAGAGAATCACAGAATGTCAGAGATGGGAAGGGACCTAGAAAGATCATCTAGTTCAATCCCCCTGACACAGTAGGATCACCTAGATCAAGTCGCACAGGAACGTGGCCAGGCAGGTTTTAAATGTCATCAGAGAAGGAGACTCCACAACTTCCCTGGGTAGCCCATTCCAGTGCTCTGTCACACTCACTGTGAAGAAGTTCTTTCTAATATTTATGAGGAACCTCCTATGTTCCAGCTTACACCCATTGCCCCTTATCCTATCATTGGATGACACCGTGAAGAGCCTGGCTCCATCCACCATACACCCATCCTTCACATATTTATAAACATTAATGAGGTCACCCCTCAGTCTCCTCTTCTCCAAGCTAAAGAGACCCAGCTCCCTCAGCGTCTCCTCATAAGGGAGATGTTCCACTTCCTTCATAATTCTTGTTGCTCTACGCTGGATTTCCTCCAGTAGCTCCATGTCCTTCTTGAACTGAGGGGCCCAGAACTGGACACAATACTGCAGATGTGGTCTCACTGGGGCAGAGTACAGAGGGAGAAGAACCTCTCTCCATCTGCTAACCACCCCCCTTCTGATCCACCCCAGGATGTTGTTGGCCCTCTTGGTCACAAGAGCACACTGCTGGCTCATGGTCAACCTGCAGTCCACCAGGGACCCCCAGGTCCCTTTCTCCTACACTGCTCTCCAACAAGTCAGTCCCCAACCTATGCTGGTACCTGCAGTTGTTCTCGATTTCAGATGTGTTCACGAGAATATCCTGAGACAGCGTACAGCCCTCACACCAAACACACAGCACAGCAAACTGATAAAAACATGCGTAGTAATGCGTATAGATACTAACACACCAGTTCAGATACCCAGCTGGCTGAGCCACATACTTTGAAGGGGTGTGGGAGAAGAAAGAAGAAAAAGATTGTTTTGCACAGAGTTATTTTTTGCAGTCAAATCTGCTGATGAAGCTTTTTTGCTATTGAACAGAGGAAAAACTGAAGGTGCTGCCAGCATTGTATAATAGTTGATGACATGGTAAGAACATCAGCTCGGTCAGAGACTGAAGCAGGACATGGCAAAGGCCCCAGCAGAAAATTTCAAGGTCAGTCCAGGTAAAACCTAGTTTGTGATTAAAGAAGATGAATGTGCAGGTTACCTAATTTTATCTGGCACGACACAGGCAGTGAATTCAAAACCACTACAAAATCTGAAGTGTTAAAGTGTGTTTCAGAAGATTTAGTTGCAGAATATGCCACGTAAAACCTATTTTGACCATTGAGGCATCTGCTACATGGCAACAGCTTAGCAACCAGGAATAGCAGGATGAGAGACCCAAGCCACCTTCTGTGGCCAAGGCTGCGCCTACACATAACCACCACCCAGCACTGCAGTCAGCACAAACCAAGATGTTAGCAGAGTATCAGGAGGACTACAGGAAACACTCAACACCTGCCTGGGCATTGCCCTGTGCAACTGGACATAGGTCCAGTTCCTGCTGTGGTGGGGGTATTGGAGTCAATGATCTTTCGAGGTCCCTTCCAACCCCCTGATGTTCCACGATTCTGTGATATGAAGTACTCTCACTCAAAGAAAAGCAGAACCAACAGCTTGCATCAGCAACTGGAACTACCACCATCATCTGTAGAGATGCACTTTACGTGCCAGTAAACAAATTAACAAGTGGGAACGGGTTATGCATTCTCACTTGAAAGTACAACATGTAATGACAGCTTCACTCAGGCACTACATGAAGAAGCAGACTCAGAATAGTAAAGATTGTGCTCTGACCAGTTTAGTGTTGATAATCCTGATACACATGGATGAGGACTGATTGAAGGAGTTGTCAAGACTGTTATAATAATGGCTGCTTGAAATGCTGTTCAGCAGGAGTGGTTCTAAAAATTAGAATGCATTCACTTAGTAGTAGTGCAATGTGGTGCTCTCTTTAATCCTGAATAATCATTAGAGGGCTTCTGATTGGAGGCAGGGAGTGTTTTGCATGACCCAGATCCTGGCTGTAGATCTACACAAATGAGATTACAACTGTCTGGTGTCTGATAATGGGAGCTCTGTTACATCTTTACACCTGTTATTTCACTCTTGGTCTTTGACACTGGGAAGCAGTAACAGTAGGAAAGTTCAGCAGTTGCAGCCAATAAACATGCTGATGTAGTTAGGGCTGAAGAAGTCAATGATGTAAACTCAACTGCGCGTGTGGGAGACTGTCAAAGACATACCCCAGAGGGAAAACTAATTTCTGCCTCTGGAAATGTTTTTTGCCTTTCTTCATTCAGGTTGGGTGTCAGGAAGATGGAGCCAGGCTCTTCTCAGTGTCATCTAGTGATAGGACAAGGGGCAATGGATGTGAACTGGAGCAGAGGAGGTTCCACATAAATATCAGAAGGAACTTCTTCACAGCGAGGGTGACAGAGCACTGGAACAGGCTCCCCAGGGTGGTTATGGAGTCTCCTTCTCTGGAGACATTTAAAACCCTCCTGGACATGTTCGTGTGCGACTTGATCTAGGTGATCATGGTGTGACAGGGGGATTGGACTAGATGATCTTTCGAGGTCCCTTCCAATCCCTAATGTTCTGTGATTCTGTGATACTACACCACAACGTACCTGACGTTGCAGGGAGCAATGCCTCTGCAGCTGGAGGGGTACAAGCTGTTAATCCGTGTGAGTAGCATTGACTTCTGCGTTTGCGAGCTTTACACAGGCTACACAAATATTATGACGCTTGTGGAAAATATCAGCAAGCAACACTGGAGCGTCATTTAAGTCAGAAGGGAGCGGCAGTCATTGGTCACAGGGAAATCCTCCCTCTCTACAAGAGGTGGTCTGTTGACTTTCATGTGACTTCATCACTGTTTGTGATGGTTGGCTTCAATTTTTTTGTTTTTTCTTTTGTCCTACTTTCTCACTGTGTGATTTAGTGTTTTTCCTCTGAAAGAAGAGAGCTTTTCCATTCCTTGCTGACTGTGCTATGTCTTCCATCAAAGCACCTGTCATTATTTATTCTACATTTCCTGCTGTAGTACAGGTTAGGGTTCATTTCTGGAAGTGGCTAGTTACATGTTTCCTGTGAATTTATGCTGAAGATGACCTAAAACACAATCGATACGCTAGGTCAGCTTTTATTTAGTGTGGCCTTATTACTCTATCAAGTTTTTGGTTCATTAAATACATCTTGATAAGGTTCTACCTTCCAATATAAAGTTTTCCCTAAGTTAACACGTGGCCGATGTTAGAAGGTGTTGTTCTGCTGCTTACACCCTTTCTCAATAACATGTACCTTGAGAACTGAAAAACATTGAGGAGAGGTCATGTACAAAATCGTTGCTCAGAAGAGGCTGGAAAAGCATAATGAAGCTGGGAAAACAGATGAGGTCCTTCAGATCCACCTTGGGCTGGGCATTTTGTCAAGGGATGGATAATTTTGCCAAAGCTGGATCCCAGCCAAGATTCAGGGTCTTCCTGCCTGAACTAATGAGATGTGAAATATTAGATTGACCCGTTTTGCCCAGCAAAGGGTCGTGGATTGCTTTCACGGTCACCCACTACAGGCTGTTCTCCTTAGCTCTTCATTCCCACAGAAGTGGAGAGTGCTGAGAGCTTTATCTTCACAAACAGCAACACACTGCAGACCTGCAGACCTGCCTTGGATCTCCATATCGCTGGTGTGCAATAGTCTACTTGTAGGTGTCACAAAGCCTCAAAAGCCTGTTCAGAAGAGATGTTACTACTCTTACAGAAAAAGCTGAGAGGAAGACAAGTTGTATCAACCCAAGTACCAAGTTGGCATCTTTTTCCCAAAAATCTAAGCCTCACTCTTTGCAACACAACGCACGTTATTTACGCCAATTATTTTCAGCTACAGGAAGCACGGTTAAGCTTATGTTTTTCTTATTAAACCTTAATACCTAAGGCTCTACGCAGCTGTCTGCACTTTAACACTGTGGTCCCCACAGTGGGAGCAGTGTCCAGGAGCTGTCCTTTGCAGCCATTCTCACTTGAGAGCAAATCACTTCCCCTCAATTATGTTTACCCAACTGTAAAATAGAGGCAATAATACTTAGTTTTCAAAGTTGATGTGGGGCTTATTAATGCTTGTTTAAGTGCTTTGTTATGCTTGGATGGGAAAGGAAATTATTGTTATAATTTTAAGTGAAGCTTAATTATAAAACTGTTAACATAAGCACATTAGAAAAACGAACTTTGAATTGCAAGCCAGCAATTGCTCACCCTTAAAACACTACAAGATTATTTTATATGCAGCATGCTATCACTAATCCCCACCTCTGTAAATCCTGCATTTGTTTTCCACATTAAAAATAAACAGCAGCAGCATGCAAATTCAATGGAGTGTCTAATCAACTGAGAAACAATACTTCGTGACATCACCTCGCTGGAATCTCGACTCAAAAGTAGCCTGTTCTGTTTGCTGTGCACTAATTTGAGCTAATCTTCACTTTCCAACTAACTCCCAAAACCATTCTGCGAGATTATCAGTCGCAAACATCTAAGAACTATGTCCAATGCCTCCAAACTGCCAAGATACCACAAGGGAATAATCTGAATAGTCTTGGTGGAAGGGTTATAAATTTTTGAAGCCTTAAAGCTTTCACATGCACAACCCCTTTTTTTCAGGAATAACCACAAAAAGCCTAGTATTTATGAAAAGAAAGCTCACAGTTTCTTATATGTATGTTTAAAACCCGCTGGGATTGGACTAGATGATCTTTTGAGGTCCCTTCCCATCCCTAATATTCTGTGATTCTGTGTCACAGAGCCTAGGACATTAAAAGCCCCTAATATCACAGGAGTCAGCAGGGCAAGGGGCAGTGGGTGTCAGCTGGAACATAGGATGTTCCACATCAATATGAGAAGGAATTTCTTCATGGTCAGGGTGACAGAGCGCTGGAAGGGGCTGCCCAGGGAGGCTGTGGAGTCTCCTTCTCTGGAGATATTTAAATCCCACCTGGACATGTTCCTCTGCAACTTGGTTTAGGTGATCCTGCTGTGGCAAGGGGATTGAACTGGATGATCTTTCGAGGTTCCTTCCAATCCCTAATGTTCTGTGATTCTATGACTTGGTCTAGGTGATCCTGCTGTGGCAGGGGGGTTGGACTAGATGATCTTTCTAGGTCCATTCCAATCCCTAATGTTCTGTGATTCTTTGAATTAAAATATTAATCTTACAGATCGCAGGGATCACTACAGACAAACCAGTGAAGAACGGGGAAGGATATGGATCAGAATTAGAAGTGAAAACCTACAAAAGAATGCTATCTGAGTTTAAAAGGAAGTGAAAATACCCTGCACAACCATGTCCTGAGCAGAACAACAACAAGAAAGAAATCAGCAAGAAAAAAACCCCACAAAGGTAAAAAAATCCTCTTTTCTGGGCCTTTCCAGTGAAGTTTATGCCAACAAAATTTGATCGAGTGGATCCACTCAAAAGTTTGTAATTCAAAATTAAGACCTCAGCACTTTCTGTTACAAACATCCAGCCTCCCCCAAGAGTAGTCAAATAACCAGGTATTCAGGTATCCTGGGATTTAGTGGTTTGAGGTTTTTTGGGGGTGTGGGTTTGTTGTTTGGGGTTTGTTTTGTTGCTGTTGTTGTTGTAGGGTCTAGTTGGACTCGGTGATCTAGGAGGTCCTTTCCAATCACAACTGTTCTTGATTCTATGAACAATTAAAGTGCTGACAGTTGCAGGTTACCTTTAGAAATCCTTTGTTTGTACGTAGCTGGTCACACGGCAAACAGCTTTTGGAAATACGCTAAGGCAATGGCTCTCAAACAGGAACAATATTGCCCATTGTGTTGCCACCACCAACAGCAGATCAGGTTTTACATTTATCATACGCAGCGAATTGAATGTAAATAGCCTTTTTCTGTTAAAGGTGGCAGAGGAGCAGAACTTGGGCTTCTCAAAGAAAACTATGCTTTGAGCAACTCTGATGGGAACCTGGTGTAACTGCACTACACCCACTGCAGGTGATTGACATTTACTTGGCTAGGTGGAGCTCAGGATTTCTCTTAGCACTACATAGAGATGAACATAAGAGAAGTCATAGAATCAGTAGGGATTGGGAGGGACACTGAAAGATCATCCAGTCCAATCCCTCTGCCACAGCAGGATCACCTAGATCCAGTCACACAGGAACACATCCAGGTGGGTCTTAAATGTCTCCAGAGAAGGAGACTCCACAGCGCCCCTGGGCAGCCCCTTCCAGTGCTCTGTCACCCTCACTGTGAAGAAGTTCCTTCTGATATTTATGTGGAACCGCCTGTGTTCCAGCTCACACCCCTTGCCCCTCATCCTATCACTAGATGACATTGAGAAGAGCCTGGCTCCATCCTCCTGACACCCACCCTTCACATATTT
>JAOXOE010028187.1:0-16652 GCA_028565055.1 Phoeniculus purpureus | reverse complement strand
GGACTCCACCACTGCCCTGGGCAGTCCAGTCCAGGGTCTGATCACCCTTTCCATGAGGAAGGGCTTCCTAACATCCAACATAACCCTACCCTGGCAGCTTCAGGCTCTGCCCTCTAATTTTGTCGCTAGTTGCCTGGTAGAAAAGCCTGACCCCTACCCGACTATGCTGTGGATAAACAGGACTTATTAACACAAAGAGGTTCAGAGCTGCCCAGATAAAACAGATGGGGAACTGGAATGATTAGAACCAATATTTGAGAAGAGACTGATTAAAGAGATGAGACATGCGCTGCTGAATAGTGAGTGAAAAGAGAACCTAGGCTAACATCTCTCTATTCTTCCTCACATGAAAAACAAAGACTGTTAACTAAACTCTGCATTAGCACATCTAATTCTGAATGAGCATGAGGCCAAGGGGTTAAGAGGAACAAAATAAAAACAAGTAGACTTTTGTGTTGTGAATGTGGCTAGCTATGGTATTACATGGAAAACTGAAGAGGTGAAATCCATACTCCATGCATAAATCAGCTTCTAACAGTCTGTTATCTCTCTACTTAAAAATGGCTGCTGTGACACTGGAACTCTGCTGAGTGATCCCCTCCAGTATAACATACTGTTAACACACAATTTTTCATTGAAGTCTTCATAGCGAGCTGCTTACATAGGCTTTATAAATATTGTCTGATTTCTGCCTTCACAGAGAGTCTGGGGTGTTCCATAGGAGAAGAGTAATTTAAAAGTACCTGTTGTCTCAGAATCATAGAATCATCCAGGTTGGAAAAGACATTCAAGATCATCAAGTCCAACCACCTGCCCCACAACCCCCAACCATTAACCCATCTCCTGAAACACCCTGTCTGTCCATTTGCTAAACCCCTCTAGGGACGGTGCCTCCACCCACTCCCTGGGCAGCCTGTTCCAAAACCTCCCCACTCTTTCTGGGAAGCATTTTTTCCTAAGATCCAACCTGAACCTCGCCTGACAACCTGACTCCATTTCTTCTTGTCCTAGTACTTTGCATACTTTCTTGTTACCTCTTAAATTTACATTCCATGTTCATATCCATGGTGTTAAATAGTCCCGCAGGCTAATGGAGTGTATCCTAAAATTCTCCAGTCTTATTTAGTGTAAGCAGAACTGTTTGTGAGCAAAGAAACTGGCATAAAATCTACCTGCTGTAGCTATAAGACACAATCACTGATGTAGACACAGACATCATGGGTCTTTAGGGGTTGGATAAGATGTCCAGAGGTTATTGAGTCCAACCCCCCAAAAGCTTCTGAGCTTTAGGAATCTTGAAATGAGCAAGTTTCTCAAAATTTGAAATGAGTTGAAATGTCAAGGTTTGAAATGAGCAGATTTCTCAAAATTCTGTCTGTTACTGTGAGTTTGCTCACCTTTTCTGAGGTAAGATTTTCAGGTCTTGTAATTCTTGTAGAAACGTCTCCACTTGATACTTCATTCATTTATCCTAATCATAGAGTCATAGAATCATCATAGAAAGGATCTGCAGGATCATCAAGTCCAGCCCTCAGCCCAACAGCTCCCTAACCCCTAGACCATGGCCTCAAGTGCTCTAGCTACTAATTTTTTAAACACCTGCAGGAATGATGCCTCCACACCCTCCCTGAGCAGCCTATTCCAGTGCCCAACCACCCTCTCACTAAAGACCTTCTTCTTAAGATCCAAACTAAACCTCCACTGATGCAACTTGAGGCCATTGCCCCTTGTCTTATCATTAGTAATTTGGGAGAATTGACCAGCACCAGCCTCGCTGTAACCTCCTTTTAGATTACGGTATCTGCTTAGTTGCCTTACCATGTTCTGTATTGGAGTTGATGATCGCAGAATCACAGAATGTTAGGGATTGGAAGGAACCTCGAAAGATCATCCAGTTCAATCCTTCTGCTGCAGCAGGATCCCCTAGATTGAGTCACACAGGGACATGTCCAAGTGTGATTTAAATGTCTCCAGAGAAGCAGACTCCACAACCTCTCTGGGGAGCCAGTTCCAGTGCTCTGTCATTCTCACTGGGAAGAAGTTCCTTCTCGTTTTGATGTGGAACCTCCTTTGTTCCAGCTTACACTCGTTCCCCTTGTCCTATCATTGGATGCCACTGAGATGTGTAGTGATATGTATCTTAAGTGCAGCACTCAAGACCTTTTGGCTCATATATCATAATTATGCTACTCTCCTGAACTGTCTGAGTTGGTTTTAATGTTTGAAAGGCTTCTGTTCTCAGTTATATTAACAACAGAAAACAAGCCAGTGTGCTGATGTTAGTTTGTCCAAAGTCGTGAATAAAATGTCTAAAATTTTCAGTCAGAAGACAACTACTCTAACAATTACATACTTAGAATTAATTTGTAATTAATTCTAATTTGTTCTGAGGCTGGCTGGTGCTAAAGCACAGTACTGTGATTTTTATCGTGGATATTTCTGGTTAATAAAAGTGGAGGTGACTACATTTTTTTCCCAATAGAAAGAGAATTGGGCTGGTCAGACAAACAAATATTAAAATTCTGTAAAATGATCCAAACCAGACCATCAGATCTCTTCCCTGTTTTCCTCAATTTATTCCAGAATATGCACATTTTCCCAAGAGTAAAATTTAAGGATTGAGGCTTTAAGGAATCATTGTGTGGATTGCACTTATTATTTTTAATAAGGTCAAAGGGAATAATGTCTTATAGTGTGTTGTACTTCACATGGAAATGCCTCTGTAATGATGAATGTAATTACGGGCAATTATGTCAAAACCAGATTTTCACAAGGGAAAAATCAAGTTAAATTTGCATGGTTTTGCAGTAAAATACAATCCTTTATCTAGACATAGATAAAAGCACAAGTCCCCTTGAATTTATGGAATATTTAGTTATCTTTAGGTTTTTTTTCTACAGCTTTTGAATAACCAGGAAAGTACACACCAAAGTAAGCAATATTTAGATAGTATTTTTTAATATTTTATTAAATGTCTTAGTTCTATAGACTTGTGCCAGTTTCCATTGTTTAATAGCTTGTTTCTTCTCAAAACAACCTGAAAGAGTCAGCGCTCATCATCTTCCCACATCAGGATAGGATCTGGCTTTTGTGACTGTGTCTATAAACATGAATTAATGTGGCCCGAATGTAGGTTTGAGAATCAGAGAATGTTAGGGATTAGAAGGGGCCCTGAAACATCATCCAGTCCAATCTCATGCCAGAGCAGGATCCCCTAGATCAAGTTGCACAGAAGCGTGTCCAGGCGGGTTTTAAATCTCTCCAGAGAAGGAGACTCCACAACCTCTCTGGGCAGCCTGTTCCAGTGCTCTGGCAACCTCACTGGGAAGTTCCTTCTCATATTGATGTGGAACCTCCTATGTTCCAGCTTACACCCCTCGCCCCTTGTCTTATCATTGGATGACATTGAGCAGAGCCTGGCTTCATCCTCCTGACACCTACTCTTTAGGTATTTATAAACATTAATAAGTCCCAGTTGTTTGTACAGGTGCCCCTGACACCTGTCCAGTGTCAAGGCATGGCTCAGGGGACAGTGCAGGTGAGAACGCAGTCCTGGTATCATAATTAATGCTCTTCTCATTGCCCTATGATGCTTCATTGGTCACACTCTGTCCTTGGATAGTGAGGATGGCAGTCAGATTGATATAAATTCAGCCTTCTTCCTCCTGTTCTTTTCATTCATGACTTTGGCTCCTGGTTCTAATCCTGATGTACCTTACCTGCTCAAAACCTGTATGCTGTCGGTTGAGCAGATGCTCTGTTGTTGGAAGGTGGGCATCTTTTGGTTTTTTTTTCTTCCCTCCTCAAAAAATCCTTCAACTCTCAAATTCACACACAGCCAAAGTCACTGTCCTGCTTTCTCTATTCTCTTAATTTGCTTAAACCATATGGAACAATCCAAACAACAAACCAGAAGAGACAGCTTTCCAAGAAAAATAGGCAACAGAATAGGAAAATTACAGAGCAAGTTCAACTTTTATACCCTTATATAATTCCATATATATATATATACTTTCATATATATTCATATCATTTCCTTTGCAGCAGCCTCAGCAATTCCTTGATCAGATCAATATGTTGGCTTTCACAAGGCTCCAGCTTTCCCTGCTGGCTAAAGCAAACAATTGCACACTTTGAAGGTCTGGCTCATTGCAGCATCTGACTTAATGTTTGAAGTAAATGTTTGAGAGCTCATCTTTCTTTCTTGATATCAAATAAGCTTATGAAATGATGTGTGTTCCCTGAAAACGTGGCTGAGGACAGTGCATAAAAGAGAAGGGGTTTTTTTTCTCTCTCCTAAAACTGCATACTCGGTGATCCTGAAGAAATGCAGCTCTCAGTTACTTAAGATTCAAAATCACTCACGTCAGGGGGATGTCTATCTGAATGTTTATCAAACAATCTTCACTGTTGTGGTTTGGATTGGGGCTGGTTTGCTCCCCTGAGGGATTGGGGAGTTACGGTGGCAACATGTCACAAGCAGCTTGGAATTCCAAGCTGAATTCACAACTCTGCAAAACAAGTGTGATGAGTTTGTAGCTTCTTATTTAGGGTTTCCTGCTTCTTGTGGAGAGTTGCTTTTTGTCTGGTGTTTGTTTGGAGAGCAGCACATGTCACTGGGCTGGATGCAGCAGCTCTGTTGCCCTTGGAATGTGGTCAGTGGAGAGAGAGTGTGAGTTTGGAGCTTTAGGGATCAGTTTGTGCCTATGTTATTATTTTTTTTTTAATCAAGGAGACATGAACTTTAGTGCAAGAATTCTGTTAAAATTAGACTGTGAGATTCTAACAGATCTAAGATCATCAGCAAGATTGGTTCAAAGCATCCCCAAGCTTTGTACTGGGTTTGCTAGAATCAAGCAGAAGGTCTGGGACCTGTGAAGTATGTCTTGTGACTTGTGAATGCACAGGTTCACTCGCTCTTTTTGTGGATTTCATTCGTTTTGTTTCTTCCTGCCCTTTCCTTCAGCTGTGAGTTTTAGGATCTTGTTTCTGCCCTGGTTCAAGGCTGAGACAGACGATCTTTGATAAGGTTTGTGATGTAGGTCAAAGGCTTGTTCTGCTATGGGTGAAGATTGGTTTTTCCTACCTTGGGAAATTTCAGGAGGACCTCTGTTAAAAAGTGTTGAGTTTTAAAGTTTTTTTGGTTGTTTTCTTTCTCTAAGTTTCCTTTGCAGTGGGAAGAAAACCTTTTCCTGACTCAAAACAGATGTGGTACAACTCTGTGGCCTGTAGTGTTTGAATTTAGGCTGGATATTAGAAAAAAGTTCTTCAATGTGAGGGTGGTTGAACACCGCAATGGGCTGCCTGGGGAGGTGGTGGGAGCCCCATCCCCAGAACCATTTAAGGTCAGGCTTGATGAGGCTCTGAGCGGCCTGACCTAGGTAGAGTTCTCCCTGTGTAGGGAGGTTGGACTAGATGATCTCTAGATGTCCCTTATAGCCTAGAATGTTCTATGATTCTAATGTGCCTGCTGAAAGAATGCCAACACTTACATTGACCCTGCACTCATGAGACCATACCTTGAGTACTGGGTCCAGTTTTGGGTGCCATAGTATCAGAAGGACTTTGAGGTGCTGGACTGGGGACAGAGAAGGGCAATGAGGCTGGAGAGAGGGCTGGCAAACAGACCCTAAGAAGAATGCCTGAGGGAACTGGGATTCTAGTCTAGAGAAGAGGAGGCTGAGAAGAGACCTTCTTGCTCTCTACAGCTACATAAAAGGAGGTTGTAGCAAGGCAGGTGCTAGTCTCTTCTCCCAAATTACTCATTACAGGATGAGAGGAAATGGCCTCAAGTTGCATCAAAGGAGGTTTAGACTGGATCTTAGGAAGACATTCTTTCCTGAGAGAGTGGTTGGGCAATGAAACAGGCTGCCCAGGGAGGTGGTGGAGTCACCATCCTTGGAGATATTTAAAAACTGAGTAGCTAGAGCACTTGAGGTCGTGGTCTGGGGGTTAGGGAGATGTTGGGCTGAGGGCTGGACTTGATGATCCTGGAGATCCTTTCTAGCCATAATGATTATGTGATAAAGTGGTAACAAATAGCTTGATCTTGTTGTCATTGTTTTTCTTTTCTTATTAAAAAAAAACCAAACCACTTCACATACATGGAGACACATAACCAGCAACAGGAGGTATTCCCCCATCAAAGTTTTAAGACTATAGTTTGGGAGAAGGTCTTATAGAAAGGATAATTGAAATAATTACATGAATGACTTTTCATATAATCTGTGGTTCAAAGCTGAAGCTGTTCGTTGATGACTACTGTTTTGTGGGATCTTTTTGCCAACTTACAAGGTCTTTCACTTTGGGTCCTATTTACATTGATTAATAGGTAGCGGTGTTATATGTTATTTCTGTGATGCTCTGCTATTAAAATCTTAGGGCCTCATACTATCTTCCATTATTTGGTAGTCAAGTGTCTTGAAAGAAAGTAGATTGCAGGAATGTTTATGAAAATAATACACGGGTATTAGTAATGTTCCCAGAAAATGTTGTCTCTGTTCCTGTGGTAGAGGAGCGTAGCTGGAATGTGAGCTGATCTCAAAGGCAAATACTTGGAAACTCATTCATCTGAGCATAAATTGTACCCTTTGGCAAAACATTTCCTCTCTATATCTGCACCAAAATCTCATCTCCAATAAAGCAGAGGAATGATAAGGACTAGGCTGCCCAAGGGGAGGAAACTCTGGGACAGTCATCAGGATGATTCGATCTTCAGGGATTGGCAGTCAGGCAGGCTGCTGCATCTGCACATCCCAGAATTCTCCCGTTTGGAGAGAAGCATTTATCAAACATACAGTTTATCCTCTCCTTTCTCATTTTTACCTCAAGAGGGTACAATATGTTCATAAAGATTAAAGTGAATGTCTTTTGTTTGTTATCATGTATCTTAGATTTTTTCATTGCAGAATCATAGAATGAGTGGGTTTAATGCTTATTTAGCTTTGAAAATTGCATCAGTATCTTGGCAATGAAAAATAACGGTCTCCATTCACAGTCAACAATGCACAAAGAAAAGTTCATTTCTGCAAAACGACTGTCATTTAACTTGGCCAAATTAAACTTGTACCTGTTTCTTGGATGAATAATTCCACTACTGGAAAACATGGCTTTTGATTTTATACCACATCATCTATTTTACAGGCTTGATTCTACTTAGAAATAATTTTCAGAAGTGAAAATTATAGATATCCAAACTTCCCATAAACTGAAATGGTGGAGACTGCACCTCCATAGGGTGATGTGCAAATATGGCACCGCTTCACCTGCTTAGAAATGTTATTGAACAGCAAAGCTGAGTGGAGTTTGATATGTTTATGTTTATACTGTTTCTCATTTTTTTGGACAAGATGTTAGAGGGAGCTTGCTGAGTGGATGTGATCTTTGAATGTACTTGAAGCAAGCATTTTGAGTTTTCCTTTTAAAGCTCAGAAAATCAGGAAAATGGCTTCCTGTAGGGATTTCTTAGAATATTTTCTTCTGCTTTAATGTTGTTGATCTTTACATTATCTAAGAATATATTTGTTCATGAGTTATTTAATGTATGCTTTGAGGAGATCTCTGCCTTGTGAGTCACACACACGTTGTTTGTGGAGTGTTGTTTCTTCAGAGAATTTGATCCTCTTGGTGGAACAAAACATTACGACTCAGTGTTCGTATTGCCATCATAATCGTTCATGCTAAAATGGTTTCATTTAGTAGAAGTATCTAGGAATAGATAGGATTTTTTCATTCAGCTCAAGACTGTTTATATTAAATTTTACACTAACGGAGAAAAATCATGGAATCAGAAAATCATAGAATGGTTAGAGTTGGAAGAAACCTCAGACATCATGCAGTTCCAAGCCCCCTGCCATGGCCCCAAGTGCTCTATCTATCATTTTCTAAACATCTCCAAGGATGGTGACTCCACTACCTTCCTGGGTAGCCTGTTCCAGTGTCCAACCACTCTCTCAGTAAAGAACTTCATGAGTTTGGCATGGGTCCACTTCTCAAGCCTGTCAGTGTTCCTCTGGATCAAAGCTCTTCCCTCCCAGGTGTCAGTTGCACCACACAGCTTGGTGTCATCCATAAATTTGCTAGAGCTGGACTGAATTCCACTGTCCATGTCACTGGCAAAGATGTTGAACATCAGCAGTCCCAGTATTGATTCCTGAGGAACACCACTCACCACTAGTCTCCACTTGGACATCAAGCTGTTAACTACAACTCTTTGATTGCAACCATTCAGCAAATTCTTTATCCGCTAAGTATCCATCCGTCAAATTCCTGTCTTTCCAATTTAGAATGATTCTGTAGTTCGTGGCTGAGGTTTTCTCAGAACTGTAAGAAAAGCAAGGCCAGCCTACTGATCCAATGATGTTTCTTTGTTCTCAGTGTAATCATGTGGGCCCTGGCTGAATTTATCTAACTGAAAAACCTGATAATTGAGGAAGGCACAATACAAAAATACTCCATAAATGTAACCTAGGTAATTATTAAAGAAACCCAAGGAATTGCTTACTAAAATGCACCCCATCTTCTATACATTTTCCAATCTTATATATCTCTGGTGAATGATAACATTTGATTATTGCTATTAATGAGAGTCAACTAGCCATTTCATTTAACTGATCTTTACTTCTCTTATTGCTTCTGTTAAATCCCCATCAGTTATATTTTTGATTTTTATGTGAATACTGGTGTAAAGTTTGGGAACAAATTTCTTCTGTGTCCAATTAATTTCTTGCTCCAAGCAGTTGCAACCAGGCTGTTGTCTCAGCACAGGCATGTAAGCCTCATTTGCTGAGTGATGACATTGAGCATCCTCTGAAAACGCTTCATTACCATTCCAATGTCCCTTTGCAATAAGGACAGTGAGGCTGTAGAACTCAAATGTTTAAATCATCAGTATTTAATTAGTAACAAATTCACAGAATGTTAGGAATTGGAAGAGACCTGGAAAGATCATCCAGTCCAATCCCCTGCCAGAGCAGGATCTCCTAGATCAAATCACAAAGGAACATGTCCAGGCGGGTTTTAAATGTCTCCAGGTGAGGAGACTCTGCAACCTCCGTGGGCAGCCCATTCCAGTGCTCTGGCACCCTCACTGTGAAGAAAATCCTTCTCATATTGATATGGAAGCTCCTCTCTTCCAGCTCACACCCATTGCTCCTTGTCCTATCATTGGACACCACTGAGCAGAGCCTGGTTCCATCCTCCTGACATCTGCCCTTTCCATATTTATAAACATTAATGAGGTCACCCTTCAGTCTCCTTTTTTTTCCAAGCTGAAGAGACTCAGCTCCCTCAGCTTTTTCTCAGCAGGGAGATGCTCCATTCCCTTAATCATCTTGGTGGCTCTGTGCTGAGCTCTCTCCAGTAGAACCTTCTGGATCTGAGGAGCCAAGAATTGGACACAATATTCCAGATGCAGTAATAGTCCCATTTCATATCAAGTTAGGACCATGTTTTGCTGTCCACATGTGTGATTGTGCAAACACCGTTGCTGCTTTGAAATACGATCAAATAACTGAGCATCCTTACGTTGACCCTTAAGTTTGTTCCTCTTTTGTGCAGTTCAGAATTCATATTATGAGTGTTTGCCACCAGAGTGCTGTTAGTTTGCTTTCCAATAAAGCCCCATTTAGATGGTTTGGGATTAGGAACAGAAAACCCATTTAGTATATAAAAAAAATATCCTGTAAAGGCAATAGCACTCTACAAACTACAGCGAAAAAAGAGGGGAAATAATTGAAGTGAAAAAGAACCCCAGCTGTTTTCCTTCCAGCACCCTGTCAAACACTAATTGTTGGGTAACAACAGGATAATGAGGATTTGCTGGTGAGGAAGGAGAATTTAAAATGGCACATTCTGATTGTCCTGTTCTCCAGGGAGTAAAGTGTACTGGGAAAGCCACCCTGACTGTGGATTTTAATTTGTTAGCGGTCAAATCCTACTGGAAGGCAAGAAATACTGTTTTTCTGGCTGTCTTCTGGATCTGGCTGTGGCTATAATGACATCCCCAATACAGCTTGGGAGGAACAGCGAAACCAGACTGTGGTGTAGAACACTGGTTGCTGAATGATTTCCCAGGACTAAAAAAATATGGATTATTTTCAAACAGAATTTGCACAAATTTTCAGTAAATTAGTAGCTTTATCTGCAGTAAATGTAGTCACCCTGTTAGTGCTTTCAGGCGCAGGAAATGTATTGAAGCAGTTGTGTTGCTTTGGGTTATTTGGTCCCAAAACCCACAAAAATTCCATCCATGATTCCTGTTTCCATACTTCACACCCATTTAATTTTGTATTTAATCTAATATTCCATTTAAAATGAGTTCACTGTGATTTTTTATAAAATAGCCTTCGTAAGATATTTGCAGTAAACTCTTGCTTCTCACTTTATACCATAGATATTGTTGTGTTTTCCGCAGTATGGCGTGGTGTAGAATTGAATTTTAACCTTATAAGGCAGTATTTTGAGGAAAATATGGGATACTTAGCCAGAACAGCACAGTATCAGTTTTGGGAACTCCTGAATCCTAGAATCATAGAACGGCCAGGGTTGGAAGGGACCTTCAAGATCATCCAGTTCCAACCACCCTGCAGAAGCAGGGACAACTTCACTAGAGCAGGTTACTCAGGGCCGCAGCCAACCTGGCCTTCAACACTGCCAGGGATGGGGCAGCCGCAACTGCCTTGTGAAACCTCATCCAGCATCTCACCACCCTCTTAGCAAAGAATTTGTTCTTCATGTCCAACTTCAATCTCCCCTCTTCAAGTCTGGAACCCTTTCCCCTTGTCCTCTCGCTACACACCCATGTCAAAAGCCCTCCCCACCTTTCTTGTAGCACCCTTCAGAGATTGGAGAGCTGCTAGAAGTCACCTGGGAGCCTCCTCTTCTCCAGGCTGAACAACCCCAACTTGCTCAGCTTGTCCTCACAGGGGTTGTGCTCCAGCCCTCTGAATATATATTTTGTAAGCAGAATGCGATGAACACCACAAAAAAATTTAAAAATATAGCAATACGAAGATGTAAAGAATTAGTATTGGAATAACTGTAGCAGAAAACAGGTTGCAGGTAGAACGCAGGTTCAAGGATAAGGCAGTTATATCAGGCGTGTCTGTTAGGGTTAGCCCAGTATTCCTAAAGTGTAGCTTAAACTCACTGTGCAGTACATAGTAAATTCAGATATTTCTCAAAAACCCTACAGAAGCAACATGCTCAACCCTAATTAGGGTATTAGATCTGTCTTTCTCTGTCAACTGCACTCAAAATTAATGGTGCAACATTTAATTTGTTTGATTGAGTGCTGATTTTTTTCTGTCTTAGCTGCTTGCATCTATTTGATTCCTTCTGCTACAACTTTGATAAACATGAAAAGCCTCTCTTTTGGGAGGAGTGGGAGAGAAGAGGCAGGGGATGCTGGTGAAGGGATGATGAGAATTGGGTAATAAGAGCAGCACAAAAGGTCCGCATGCCGTAGTGATTCATGTGATTGCATTATCACAGTTCATAATAACCGAGCTCTGTCATTCTTTATAGGCCAGATTTTCTAGTTAGACGCTTTTTAAAGCACCTACTCATTGCACAGTTCCTTTATTAAAATGGCCATGATAACAAAGATATTTCTCCTGAGTTATTAAAGTTAATTTAGAATTCAACAATGTGAATGGGTAAATCGAACCCAGTCTAATTAGTATTACTTACCACTTATATTGGATCGTGCCTATGTGTCCCACCAAGGCACTGAGTTTCCATCATGCCATGAGTGATGTAAACAATCCAAACAAAGCATGTGGGCATTATCCTGACAATTAGATTTCACATTGCTCCAGGACAACCTTTTAAAGTCCCTTAAGCAAATCTTAATCTACTTTATCTCCTCTATGGAGAACACTCAAGATAAATCAGACTTGCCTCCAGAAAACAAAGACCTAGTTATGAATTCCTGGGAGGAAGGTTAAAATCATGGCTTGAACATGGAACTGAGACACAGGAGACCTGTGTTTATAGCAGTCCTGTTTCAGAGTTTATGTATGACTCTGCTCACGCCTCTCTTAAAGATATTTACAGCATAGACATTGCAGCACCTGCTTATCAGGTGCTGGGTTCAGGGACAAGCAAGACTGGGCTTCTCTGTGAGGGAAACCAGAATACAGCAGAGCATGTACAGTGGCCTCACTGGAAAAGGTGAGGTCCCACAGTACCCAAACAAGAAGGACATTGAGGTGCTGGAGCAGGTCCAGAGAAGGGCAACAAAGCTGGTGAAGGGCCTGGAGGACAGGTCTGAGGAGAACCTGGAGTTGTTTATTCTGGAGGAAAGGAGGCTGAAGGGAGACCTTACTGCTCTTTACAGCTACCTGACAGGAGGGTGGAGAGAGTTGGGGGTTGTCTTTTCTCCCGTGTCATCAGCGACAGGACAAGAGGGAACGGCCTCAAGTTGTGCCAGGAGAGGGTTAGGCTGGACATCAGGAAAAATGTCTTCCCTGACAGAGTGGTCAGGGGTTGGAACAGGCTGCCCAGGGAGAGGGTGGAGTTGCCATCCCTGCAGGGGTTTAAAAGATGAGTGGATCTGGTCCTAGGGCACAGGGTTTAGTGGGCAGGGTGGGGTTGGATTGATGAGTGGACTGAATGATCTTGGAGATGTTTTTAAACCTTAATGATTCTATGATTCTATGGTAAGAAGACTACCTACAAGTATTTTCTCTGTATCTACTGTTTTTCAGGATATGGCTTTTAATCAGTCTCTGCTTTTTAGGATTCACTAGCCAATTCAATGCTATTAATGCACTGTATTTCCTTGTCAGAGTAATTCACTGCTCTCTCAGGTTTAATTTACTCATTAACGGTATCTGTTCTTCAGGAGGCTGTTTTGTATGACTGCAGCAGCTGTTCAGTGATAAAATACAATAGAAGTCTGTTTCTAGCCTGCTACAAAACGTGGGGATTGTAAAGATATGATTCATGTGCTTTAATGTCTGTGGCTTTTGTACATCCAATCTTCCATTTCCATGAGACAGAATTCATTTCTTATATCATCTCTTAATATCCTGCACATCTTGGTTCACATCTTTCTCCATTTCTGACTGACATGATTTAGTTGTCATTTCCCTGGAGGTCAGGCAATGGTCACTTCTGCTTTGCTTCAATTGACTTCTGGGAAGGGAAGCAATTCTTATGTCTCTGCTCTTCATCTGCCCAAGCAATGTAATGTTGACAGAATAATTTCGTCAATTCACTGCTAATGATTTTCATGTCTGTTTGCCACCTTTCTGATCTCTTGTCCCCTGTCAAGTCATGTCTATTGTCTTAATAGTTCTTAGTGGGTATCTAATCATCATTAAACCTGATAAATAAACATATAGATGATCTCTCCATCAGCTTTTCTTCTTCCTCTCCATCAGCTTTTCTTCTTTCTTCCTCTCTGATGACAGCTGCATCACCATCCCCATCTTCTGTGCTCACTAACTTAACATTACCTTCACTCTCACTCTCCATTTCTCTTGTTATCAGCTAGAATTGCCAGCACAGACACTATTTACAGTCACCTTAGTGATTGAAAAATTGCCCACCTTTCCTGGGCAATCTGAAATAGTGTTGCAGGGGACCTTGCCCCTTCCACATTACCATGGTTTTCACCTTTGTGTCTATAGCATTGAAACTGCTGCGCTTAAATGCCCATTCACATTATCTCTTGCATCAGTCTCCATCTTCTGTCACAGTGCTGATGCTTGCTTTTCCCTGAGAAGTGCTTTACAACAAAGTAAGAGCTGCTAAGGGAGGCCATCTGAGTGGCGTTAATGCATGGTAATATTAAGAGAAATGGAAACAGAGAAAGTTCTTTCAGAAACATGGACTACCGAGGCTATGACTCTGGGTGTCTGGCTGTTCGTGACTTCATTTTCCCGCTGGAAAGCAGCTCCATGGAGGAAGACTTTGGAGTCTTGGTGGAGTCAGTTCTCCATGGGACAGCAAAGTGCTCTAGTGGCCGAAAGGGTCAATGGTACCTAAAGGTTCGTCCAGAAAATTGTCCAGCAGATCTAAGGAGGTTCTCTTCCTCCTCCACTTTGCCGTGGCGAGACCCCACCTGGAGTACTGTGCCCAGTTGTGGACCTCTCAGTTCAAGAAAAACAGAGATCTACTGGAGAGAGTCCAACAGAGAGCTGTGAGGATGATGAAGGGAAGTGAACATCTCTGCTATGAGCAAAGGCTGAGAGAACTGGTGCTGTTTAGTCTGGAGAAGAGAAGGCTGAGAGGGATCTCATTAATGTCTGTAAAAATCTGAAGGATGAGGCTCAATAGGAAGGACCCAGTCTTTTCTGTGGGGCCCAGTAATAGGACAAGGAATAACAGGAATGAACCTGAACATAGAAGGTTCCACCTTAACAAGAGGAGTAACTTCTTCCTGTGAGGGTGCCAGAGCCTTGGCATAGGCTGCCCAGAGAGGCTGTGGAGTTTCCTTCTCTAGAGATTTTACAAACCAGCTTGGATGCAGCCCTGTGTGACCTGATCTAGAGGATCCTGCTCTGGCAGAGTTGTCGGATAGGATGATCTCTAGACGTCCTTTCCAACCCCTGACATTCTGGGATTCTATGATTCCTCAGTACATTCCCCAGAAGACACAGTTGTCTTCTAGTTAAAGTACAGCTTTCTACCTCGTTTTGCTGAAAGCATCTTCCAGAATAAGCACGTATTTAAGGGAGCTTTCCATTTATCACGAGAATATATTTTCTTCTGCCTGCTCATAAAAGGAATTATTTACATTTTCACCAGTTCAACTGGATTTTCTTCCAGCTTGTGATTCAGATTTCCAAATGTAAAAGTGATTTAGCACTTTATGTCCCTCGTTGGCTGGCTGCAAATTGCTGTGTTTATCTTACAGTGTGCATTAAGTGTAAGGAAAACGTTAAAATTATTTAAAAATATAAAAATACTGTATTTTCTCCCTTAGGGCTACATGCAGAAGTATCATCTAGAATAAGGACAAATTTTGCGATGCTATAGCAAATTCTTACACACTACCTCTCAGAGAGTAAACCTTTTAATTTCCATGTTAATTTATCTTTTTGAAGATAGCTTGATTTGTCCGTAACAGCAACTCCTGATACTTGAATTACTCTGTGAGCTTTCAATTTTTTAATTTCTGGGTTTTTTTTTTTTATTTCCACACCTGGACCAAAGAAAGGTTAGGAAAAAGAATCATAATCATATGCTGTACCTATTTAAATTTTATCCAGCTAGATATTTTATCACGACAAATGTATAATCAGAAGTCACTAGAGAGAATGCATTTATTGAGTCTTTGCAATTAGAATATTTATAGAATCCTTGAATGTCCCAGACTGGAAGCCTGCAAAGGTCATCTAGTCCAACCTGCCTGCAGGGAGCAGACACATCTTCAACTAGATCAGGTAGCCCAGAGCCTTGTCCAGCCTCTCCTTGAAGATCTCAAAGAATAGGGCCTCAACTACCTCCCTGGGCAACCTGTTTCAGTGTTCAACCCCACTGTTGCTGAACAACTTATTCCTAGCAGCTCATTTCAGTCTGCCCTTCTCTAATGTGAAACTATTGTCCCCCATCCTATCACTCCAGGACTTCGTAAACAGTTTCTCTGCAGCCTTCTTATACCAAGCCTCAGGGACTGGAGGATCACTATCAGGTCCCCCCAGATGGAGACTTCTCTTTTCCAGGCTGAACATCCCCAGCTCTCTCAGCCTCTCCTCATATAAGAGGAGCTCCAGCCTATTTTGGTGGCCTCCTTTGGGTCTGCTCTATCTGTCCTTCCTGTCCTGAGGGTTCCAGAGCTGGACACAGGACTCCAGGTGAGGTCTCAACAGAGCAGAGCAGACGGGCAGAATCCCCTCTCTTGATTTGTTGGCCACACTGTTTTGTTGCAGCCCAAGATGTGATTGTTCCTGAAATACAGACTTTGGTGCTGAACAACACAAGTACACAAAAATGAACCACCTGCCTGGTTAATTTATTTTTGTTAATATCACACAAGTAGCAGAGGAGATCTGTCTATGAAATGCTTTCTGATTACTGCATGAAGCTTGGTGCTTTCTCAGTCATCCTAAATGTTGTATCGATAATAGTATTGATATGTCAGTGTATTGATTACACCTGTTACAGGCTTTTGAGAACTTACTCAGACACCATAAAATCATCCTACTGTGCCTTTGTTTATTTATTCTTCATACTGTTTAAAGGCCTGCAGTGGCCTGCAAGCTAAAAATAGGAAAGAGTTAGCTAATTCCCCCTCTACTCTGCCCTGGTGAGACCACACCTGGAATATTGTGTCCCCTCAGTTCCAGAAGGACATAGAACTGCTTGAGAGAGTCCAGTGCAGAGCCACAAAGATGGTTAAGGGAATGGAACATCTCCCTAATAAGGAAAGGCTGAGGGAGCTGGGTCTCTTCAGCTTGGAAAAAAGGAGACTGAGGGGTGACCCCATTAATGTTTATAAATATGGAAAGGGTGGGTGTCATGGAGCCAGGCTCTGCTTAGTGTCATCCAGTGACAGGACAAGGAGCAACGGGTGTAAGCTCAAACATAGGAGGTTCCACATCAATCTGAGAAGGAACTACTTCCCAGTGAGTGTGACAGAGCACTGGAACAGGCTACCCAGCTGAGTTGTGGAGTCTCCTTCACTGGAGATGTTTAAGACC
>JAOXOE010028186.1:0-16652 GCA_028565055.1 Phoeniculus purpureus | reverse complement strand
CAGCTAGATAATAGGACAAAGGTTGGACTCGATGACCCTGGAGGTCCTTTCCAGCCATGATGATTCTGTGATTCTATTATAAAGACTCTTGGTATAAAGACTCCTCGTATAAAAGACTCTTGGTATAAAGAGCCTTTATACCAAGGGCTGCTTTTGACATTAGCCACATTTTCCAAGGAAGCATTTTTTCCCCTGTCAAGACAAAAGTTATTCTATCACTGTAGCTGTGCCATTCACTGTCTCAGACAAAATATCTGAATGTTTTTACTTGCACTGTTTTGCAGTTTTCCTTTTAATAGGAATTCCAAACCAACATGTGTGTCTTCTTGGCTGGTGTTATGATACTAGAACTCCTTTCAATTAATCCTCTAAACATGGTTGAGTCACCAGAGGAGTAGTGTCTGAATGCAAAAGTGGAATTACTGACCAAAGTGAGTAAAGTTTAAAACATGTAAATAGCATTAAATACGTCTGTCTCGCAGCATAACTGTTATACCCATAAATAGGGTACTTTAGCTGTTCATTAAGATTATGTTTTGGCTGCTGTTCATTTGAGGCAGCTGAGACTGTGTGATGACAGGCAGTTCGAGTTACCCTCAGCTGTTAAAAAAGGAAGAGAAGTCAAATGAAAGGCAGCCATCGTCCCTCCGGAGATGACAGCCCCTGATCCTGCCCTTTGCCCCGATTAGATGGATCCAGCCAGGATAACTGTTGGGGAGTGATCTGGGATGTCAAAGCCCGCTGACTGGTGCAGTGCTAAAGAGTGCTCTCCGATGGCTTGGTGCTCCATTTGTCATTTACATGAAACCACTGAAAGTACCGAATGAGTGTTAGAACTCAGCTGGTCAGCTATGACAAAGCTTCCTAACTTTTTTCCTGGCTTTTCCTAATTAAACATTTCCAATCACAGTTAATCTGGGAAGGGACCTGTGGAGACCATCTAGTTCAGCACTCTGCTCAAAGCAAGGCCAGATGCCAGGTAGGTGGCTAATAAGCACGGTACATATGTGGGTAAACATGTATAAACATGGGCCAGGGAAGAATTAGCCTTAACTGTGATGAAACAGGGCTGGAGTAGGAAAAGAAGTTTTATGAGCTAAGATGAGCTTTTAGAGCTTTTCTAGTACAAGTGGCCTTTTCTCCATGAAGGTCTGTATGCCTGCTCCATGCAACAAGACCTGGTCTTTTCTGATACCACCATAACGTTACACCCCCTAACGAGACACACACACAGCGGCAGTGGAGTAGCTTCCTCTGGGATGGTGCCAGCATGCCCTGCATTCTCTGTCCTACTAACTGTCCTCCACAGTCCCTCCGTGCACCGTGTGTCTGTCAATCACCTTGATTATAATTTTGAACTCCACTGCACAGAAGTCACAACGTCCCAGAAGCGGTCGCTCCTGCTCTTAAAAATTGCTAATTATAGACGTGTCCCTTTTCCCATTAGGTCACAGCTGCAAGCAGAAAGCACAAAAATGAGGCTAAAATGTAAAACAGGGAGGGGATGCTGGATCCTTTGTTGGCAAATCGGTGGGAGAGGGAGAAAGAAAGGAGATCAGGGAATCCTGCATCACTGGAGGGCGTGGGAAGAAATGCTGTGGAGTGTCTCGGGTCACCTACATGTCTTGAGGCTACATGCAGTGTGCCAGTGGGTGGAGAGTCCGAGGTAACTTGCATCAACTGCTTGTCAAGCACTGAAGCTGGGCGACTAGGTGAAAGACAGATGCCTTCTGTTAACCCTCTCCAGAAGAGGAAGTCAGAGTGAGACTGATCAATTGGAAAAGAAAACAGAAACTGCTTTAATTGAAATGATGACAATAAAAATATTGAAAACCAACACCAAAGCCACTCTCCCTTACAGTAATTGCACCATACCACCACTGATGCTGTGTGCAGATGCTGGGCAAGTCACAAACTGGGCTCATCAATAGACAGGAACCAAAAGCAGGAGACCATGCCACCACTGATGCTGTGTGCAGATGCTGGGCAAGTCACAAACTGGGCTCATCAATAGACAGGAACCAAACACAGGAGCAAGATTCCAGAACTGGATTTGGGAATGTACAGGCTGGGATTGGAGGCAGAACGGGCAGAGTCCTCCTTGGACACCGGCTATTGAAGAAGAGGGCTTGTCCCCTGTGGCCTCTCAGATTTATGCCCACTACCACACCTATGGGCTAGAATAGCTTGCTGGCCACTTTAGGGTGACCTGTCTTGTCCACAGGTGTTAGGGTTAGAGTCACTGCACCTATGATGTGGCACGCTGGATTTAGCAGTGACCTTGATTCTCACAGGAGAAAGTGTAAGCAAGAGCCTTTCTGCAGACCAACCCTTGGTAGTAACCATAAACATCAGTCGCTGTTTCCTGTAGAAGCAGATGGTGTCTGTGCAGACACGCTGTGCAGAGGAGACCGCGCTGACAGGTAAAGCCACTGGCCAGAAGTAGTTATGCTCTAGCCCAAAGCAGGACACTGCTGAGACATGGACTTGCAAGTGCACCCAACGTATCACCTGAGGGCATGCTTTGAAACTTTTCTTCTTCTGATGTCACTGGAATCAGCTGCTTTTTTGGCTAAAAGTTGTAACAGTGAAAATGTTGTGCAGGGGACTGGATGTGCTTGTAACTCACAGAAGTTGTTTTAGCAGCTGCACTTCAGGCTACCCTGAACCTCAGTGTGAAGAGTTTTCTAATGTCAACAAAATCTTGGTTTTAAGGGACTGAGGTTGTTTCATTGGCGTTCTGCTAGTGACTCCTCGTTACAAGAGAAACTGATTTTAGTCTGTGAGTGATTCTGTGGCACCAGATTTTGTGCAGCAGTACAGTCTGATGGAAGGAAGCAAAGCGATGAGGAAGTGCTCGTAGAATAACTTCCTAATCATAGAAAGACATTTCTGTATCACAGAGAGACTTCCCTTTTGACCTGGAGCTGGCAGAGCCGCTTCATCTTCCTGTATCACAGGTTGTCTGCCATGGGTGTGCAGGCAGGGAGGCAAGGAGCAGCAGAGTGTGCGTCATCCCCACTATTTTTGACTGCAGAAGTACCCGCTAGTGGCCCAGGGTGGCTAAATTTAAGTTAGGACTGCCTGGAGATGGCACACAGTGTAACCACTGCATTATTTTACCTTGCATCGAGTTCCCTCCTTGGGGACTTGGCTGTCCAGGACTCAGTTTGTACATGGTCCAGCTGTGCAGCCTCAGCTCGGGAGCCCCACTGAAATTACTGATCTGCACGTAAAATAACATGACATGAGGAGGGCAATGTTGCAGATGGAGGTAGGACTCTTGAGAGTGATTCAGGAGGTAGAAAGTGCAGCATAGAAAGGAAAACTGTAGTGAGATGGTGGTAGGTTGACAGCATGAAGCAGCGCGGCTGACCTTTCTCCACATGCTTGATACCTGCTGAGCAGGCAAAGGCTCCTTAGGGTGTCTTATCAGGGCAGGGTACGTACAACTGCCTGGTAGCTCATTAAATCCTATCTGTCTTTTGTGTGTATTTACCACGAAATAGCTCTTTGATGGATACCCAGCTGAGTGGTGCATTCCTTGCTGGCAGAGCCACTTGGCACATGGCAAGATCTGACTGGGTGAAGTGACTTGGAGAGGGCAGGCTGTACCCTGAAGAACGACAAGCAGAGTCCACAAATATGCATGACACCGGATATGTTTTTGCATGCCTGCAGCTAGAGGCTAACATATAGTGACATATAAGCCTGTCTGGCACCCACCAGACTTGTTCATCCTCATGGGAAAGCACTAACAACATTTTTTAAAGTGGCAACATGCCTCCTTCATGTCACTGGAGAACTGTTCCCAAAGCAGAGTGGGGCTTAGAAGACTCAAGGACAAGCTGAGACATTCTTAAAGCCAAGGAGAAGGAGTATAGGAAAATGGAGGAAGTACCCACTTGGAGGTGTTCCTGTGCAATCTTCCCTAGGTGACCCTGCTCTGGCAGTGGGATGGGCTAGATGATCTTCACAGACCCCTTCCGACACCTACCATTCGGTGCTTCTGTGATCTTGTCCTCATTAATTGGTAGACGTGACATCGTTTTTTTCTAGCTTAACTATTGCTTTTAATAACAAAAACCAAAACCTCAGAAATCTGACAGATTTATCCTTCCAGGATTTGTGCTGAGTAGCTAGCACTACTTCAGTTCATTTGATTTTTACTTTATTGCAATGCTTAGCACTGTGTTCTGCGGTGGACGTGGTTCTGCATGTTATATGAAGAGCTGCTTCCTTGTCCTTGTCTAAATCATCTCTTTACTAATGGCATGGGAAACTCCTACACTGAGAGAGGTGATACAAAATTTTTCCATCTTCACCTCCCTGACATCACTAATGACAAACCCCCAGTATATTCCCCTTAACATATGCTTTAACTTTGTGGTTTTCCAAGCAACAATAAAAATACTTTTAAAATTAGTATTTTTGTTTAATATGACACTTTCATAAGAAGAAAAAGAAGACTACAACCCGTGAAGGTTGAATGATCTGTCTGGAGGTCAGTATGATAACTAATGAGAGCCTAAGCTGTTGTGCTTAAAAAAGAGGTGTCTCTGTCGACTCAGGTACAGACAGGTGCAGAAGGACTGTTGAGCAGCAGATCTTCCTGTAAAAATCACCCGTTCGATTCACAACGCAGCGCCTTTCAAAGTTGATCCTAGTTGTCACTGCCCATGAAAAAACCCACTCGAGAACCCTGTGTCATAAAAGTAAGAGCTGCATGCAAATCAGTGCGAGGTGTATCTGAAGACTGGTGGTGTAGATAGGTGGTGTTCTCATTGCTGACAAAAGATGCAGCTTGTGCTGTAGGTGGTTGGGCTGAGCAATGTCAAATTAGTCAAGGCACCTCTCTGAAAAGGCATCAGGTAGCGACATCAGTCTCAGAAAACAAAGTCTTCCAATTGTTCCTGCTGACTAAACAACAGGCAAACGATTTGCTCGCTGAGTAGGGATCACTGTTCTTATGGAAGGCTTCAATAGAAGTTCAGTGTTTTGCTCCCATAGCTTGTAGCTGTAGACACCCTGCTCAAGTTATTCTCTGTTGAGTGGTTCTTCATCAGTGGCCAGATGACAAGATACACTTTGCAGTTCACTTTATTGATGTTAAATCAAGATTAGCTAAAAAATTACGTTCCACTCCCACCTAGTGGTAACTAAAACACGCACAATACAATCCTTGGGGGTTTCTTTAGGGCTTCAGGCTTTTGTGTTGCCCTGCCTAGAAATGACCTCGCGGAGACAGTAGTTTTACTGCAGCTTTGCTTGTGTCAGGGATTAGCTCTAAGTTGCTTAAAAGTGACATACAAACAATTCCTAAATTAAAGTGGACATTGGTAAAAAGGGAAAACAAACCCACATTTCTGCAGTAACTCAGTGGGTTTTGTGCAAAAGCAAATGACGACAAATTGAGGCCAGTTTTTTATCCCTTAGCTTTGTTTTCCACTTTTGATGCATAGGGTTGATGATGGGATGAAGCTGTAAGATGCCAGGCTGTATATGTCTTTTAAAAAAAGGTGAGCAGCAATTTGCTTTGCTTTAAAACAGTCCACTTCGAGCGTGTGCCACCGGCAGCACTTAGCTCCTGCTCCAAGCTGCTGGAGCTGCCAGTGACTACTTGGGGCCTTGTTTGGTAGTCAAGTCCAGCTCAGGCAGTGGGTCTGGGACAAGGCTTAGTGAATAACATGGGACCAAATATAGCCACTGGGGTTTGCACAGCCCTGAGCACACCATAGATGAAATTTAGCTCCGAATTGATGCCTCAGCACAGGAGTGTTTAATCTTTAGAGCTGGCACAGACTGATGCTGCAGAGCCATCTTTCCTTGAAGACATTAAAGACTCTTGTAAAGCAAATCTACTGGAACTGTTCTTCTAGAAATCAACTGCTATGACTCTGAGACTAGAATTAAAATGTATAGAGAGATGTTTATTAGCTCGTTTGATCAGCGACATCATCTTGGGAACCCAGAGTCATAAAATTACCCACTTGGGCGAGGCTCCCAGAGGTTGTACGCTCTATTCCTGTGCCAAAAAGTAGCACCTCCTATACCAGCAGCATTCCTTGCCAGGCAGTAATACAACCAGGTCTTTAATTTCTCAAAATCTGAATCTTCCACACAGAACATTAGGGATTGGAAGGGACCTCCAAAGATCAGCTAGTCCAATCCCCCTGCCACAGCAGGATCACCTAGACCAAGTCGCACAGGAACACATCCAGGTGGACTTTAAACGTCTCCAGTGAAGGATCTTTAGAGGAAAGCAGCTTATTCCATACTTAATGGTAGAAGATTCTTTTATCTAAGATCTGATCTTAATCTTTATTGAAGCCTGTTCATTCCTGTATTCCATGTAGACAGCCCATTTCCCAGTTTGGGATTTTCTTGAGTGGAGATTGTCTTCTCTCTAGTCTGAACAACCTCTGTTCATTCCTTCCTTCCTCACAGATAATGCTTTACAGGTCTTGGGTCGTTCTGATTGCTGTCCTTCAGCAATTATCTTCCTTAGAGTTAACCAATGTGAACAGACCAGATGGGTCATATAATATTCTCATGGGTTATGTTCCTGTTGTTGCCACCCAGTGGGGTATTTCAGTTTGGCATACAGGATGACATCTGCATAGACTCCACTGGAAAGCCAACTCTTTCTTTGCAGACCTGCTAGATTATCTGCTTGAGTCATGCAACCCATTATTCCTGCAGAGGTGCAGACTTTTGCATTTTTCTTTGACTCATCATTTGCTATTCGAGAAAAAAACCATTGAGTTCAAGAATGACTCGTAATTCTAACCCTGTGCTAAAGGTTATTTGCTTCTATTTTAAAAATAATTGGCAGGTTTGACAGGCATCTACGTTTTCAGTCAGGCAGTAGTGGATAATGCTGTGCCTGCTACATCCCCACAGAAATATGTTTTCATTCAGCCTCACTGTGGGGTCACAATAGTTTATTTTTAAATCGTTTTCTAATTACTTTTGCTCTTCTCCTAAAGTACTTTTGTCTGTAATTTACCTGTGAGAGTTCCAAGTCCAGCTATGAATCTGCTATTTCTCTTCTACTCATAGAAGGAAACTATTGTAAATTAGTGTTTGTTCTTGACAAATTCACATTGTCTCTTCCTTACCTTGTCCTGCAGATGCTGAAAGACACTGGGTTGTTCGTTTCGGTGGTTTGGGAGAGCTGAAGACGACTAGCTATGCTTCTGTATTTACTCTTGGTCTTATCTCCTTCTAAGCTAAAAAACAGCCTCCCAAGTTTTACAAGTGCTTTTGTCCCTAGTTTTACATCTCTCCTCCAAGAGTGCTCAAAGACTGCTACTGGTGGTTTGTTTACTCCGCTAGGAGGGTATTCATGAGGATTCAAAGAATTGAAAAAGACCCCACCGCTTTTCTGGTTGAAAAGCTTTAGGACCTGGCCTTTCTCAAGTCTGAGCAGTGTTTTGTCCCTCTTTTTGGTTCATTAGCTAATTGATTTCTGGGTTTGTGTGAAGACAAATACAGAAAGTCGTTTGGTCTTTCCTGGTGCAGTCTGCCAACACATTGTCTTTCCAATCGAGCAACAGATCGACGTTCTTCTTGGTCATCTTGTTGCTTGACACTTGTATAACTTGATTCCATGTTAACTCTGAAGTCCATCCTCTGCTTGCAACTTCTCTTTTTTTCCCCCTAAGCATTTCTGATTTTCCTTCCTGATTTCTTATGCTATAATTTGGCACACATCCCAACCAACCTGACATAGTTTCTCTGGCCACGTGCTTATTTCCTACATTTTGTATCACTGGAAAGACCAGAAGAGAATTAAACTGATTTCTCATTGCAGAGAAGATCTGGATTCAGAACAGACAACAGCTCCATCTTACAAATGCCATGGAAGTGCCTGGGGATGTTCACGTAGGAATCAGGCTTTGTCCCCCACAAAGGTAGTGAGGTCAACAGCTCAAATGTCTACCCCAATGCACACAGTATGGGCAACAAACAGAACGAGCTGGAAGCCATTATGCATTGGGAAAACTGAAGTAGTTGCCATCACAGAAACGTAGTGCACAGCTGGAGTGCTGCTGTCGATGGCTGCCTACTTTTCACAAGGTATAGGCAAGGAAGGAGTGGTGGAGGGGCAGTCTTCCATGTGAAGAAGGGCTACAAGTGTTCACATTCTTGGATTACAAAGCTGTAATGAAACTATGCAGAGAGAAAACTGGCAGGGCCAAAGCCCAACTAGAATTCAACCTGGATACTGCTGTGACAAGACAATTTAAAACGTGCCTCTAAGTACATTAGCAACAAGAGAAGGATATGGAAGAGTCTTCATCCTTTATTGGATGTAGGGGGGAACAGTGACCAAGAATGAGGAAAAGGCTGAAGTACAGAGTGCTAGAATTTCCAGAGGCAAATTAAGATGTGGGCTACAGTGAGGTGTCATCCTCAGCTCCTCACAACAATAAAAATACAATCAATTTTGTGTGCAGAGAGGCACTTAAATATATTCTCCAGCTATTTCCAGTACTCCCTAACAGCAATATAATGCCTATGATTTCTACCCTTACTCGGTACTGCAAGGGAACTAGAGGATCCTGCAACAATCCAACTGTGGAAGAACACAAACAGCAATTGTCAGCCGACACTTTGTAACTATTTGTATCTATTTGTAACTAGTTGTAACTATTTGTATCTATCTGTAGCTATTTGTAACTATTGTGCTTGCTAAGTGCTTAGCTGGCTACTGGAGCTTGAAGCTAGGAAAGAAACCTTGTGTTGGCTTTCCCTGTTCAATCAGACAGTGTGGCCAGAAGGAAGAAAACAGAAGATTTCCTTCAGAAGAAAATGTAGTTTGTTTACTCCATGGACTCTCTTAGGATGGATGTACATTCTGTTGCAGAGATGTCTGGGCTAGCAGCAGCTGACCCAACTCCAGACTTGCTAGTGGGTGCTGTTTACTGAGTTTGGTGCAGGCTGCAAATGACACGCTGAGGGGTTTTTCCAAGAGAAACCCACAGGAATCAAAAGCACAGTGAACACGGTTCTGACTGGCTGTTATTTCCACGTAACTGGGTCCGTGGATATGGCTCTGCTAGGAGTTTCTGTAGCACTTTTGTTACTACTATTATTATGAACAAAAATTCATGTCACTTTAGTGAGATCAGGATGTGAAATGTGCAAGTCACCACTGCTTCGGTGTCACTGAGTAAAAGCCATGGTACTTAGGAATAACTGATACCAGTGCTACCAGTTACTTAGCACTGATGGGATTATTTTTGAAGTTGGATACAGACCAGGTGCAACAGAGGATGGCAAATAGCTGTGTTTAGGAATGTGCACAAAATCTGCTGTCGATATAAAGGCATTCTCGATACAGAGGAGGACTAGATCAGCCAATGTTCCCTAATTGCTTCCCAAGCAGCAGGGGGAATTAGATAAAGCAGAACAGCACGTGCCATTTGCGATATAGACATTCACATCACAGGTCTCTATGAGCTCTGGATGCATCAACTAGAAACAGGAGCACTTTACAAAGTCTTTCTGTATTAGTTGATTGTGGGCTGTGTATGAGGGTGATGGCAAAATGGGGAGACAGTGAAGCCAAAATGTGGTCTTGGAGCCTGTTAAGCAAAGTATTTTCAGTGGTGATGTGGGGTGTGCCAGTGTCGATATGTTTCTGTAGCACCTCTGCACTCTGGTGTGCAGTTCTGGTTTCCTGTGTTCAGGGTAGTTTTGAATGGCCCATGCTATAAAGATGAGTGGAAACTGCTGTTTGGACCACTGCCTCCCTTTTCATAAGAGGAAATGGAGAAAGCTTTGCTTGCTTTAGCTGCCTAATCAACCTGAGAAAGAACAGGAGCAAATCTGGTTTGAAAAATTGTGTTTGGGGACAATTCTTCTTGTTCCAATGCCAGCACTGAAGGGGCAGTGCTGAGCGTTCAGCAGCTTGCATCCTTGCTGTCATTTGACTGTCCTTTTACTAGTGATCTGAATGAAGTATACTCATTAAATTTGCCAGTGGCTGAAACCTGAAAGAAATTGCTTGTTGGGCATTGGAGACAGAATTTGAAAACCAGGCAATCCATGGGGCTGTGGATTTATTTCCCATACCTATATCTTCTTGCACACTATGTGAGCGCGGCCTCTCCCTCACCCTGTCTGCTCTCCCTCTTAAGTGGTGTTTCCCCTAACTGCACATTACGTCCTAGCTCTGCTCTACGTTGGGTATGGTTTGATCTACCAGACCAAGGGCTAGCCCAGGTGGAAGGGCCAGCAGGCCAGGCAAATGATCTCCAGATAGGGTCTGAAATAGGCTGCCTAGCTATTCTTTATAGTCACCACTACTGAAGTCCTCAGGCTGCTGCTAAGCCATGTGCTTCTCAGTACATGTATTGTACTGAATTGTACAGTGTAGATGTGTACTGATTATCCCACCTTAGGGCAAGTAAATGCCACCTGGCTTCTTGAGTCCTCCCAGCTTTATTATTCTAAGACTCCACGTTCAAGCTCTGCACATATATAGAAAAGAACTATTTACATTAAGGAACTGTATTGACCAGAACCTTTTGAGTTCTGGCTATACATCCGTTGCTCTGGAAATTAGAAGACAGCTTCTAACCGTCCAGGGACAGTTTTCCATATAAAATGCAAATCTACCTGGCTACAAGCAGAAATACAACCATTTTAGGAAGTTTAGGAAGGTATGACACATGTTTTCTTCTGATTCCAGGGGGCTTGGCTCAAAGATATTGAAAGAGAGGTCCTCCTGGTAGTGTTAAGTTAGGCACGACCTTGCTTCCCAAAAGAAGGCAGCTGAGTGCTTGAAGCCCACAGGAGTCCTGCTATGGTATCCAGCTTGTGCTTCTTGCTACATCCTTTTCCAAAGTGCTGTTTTACCAGCTTTTACCCTCTTGTGACGTTCCAGTTCAATATCTAGGGTTTTCTAATCACTGGAATGGCAGTGAAGCATCGTGACCACTGGACGGTGGCACTGTGGAATCAATCAGGCCTGCAGACCCAGCAGCTTGTACTTATACACAACGATATTCAAGTAACCAAGAAAAACATTTGCAAAGTAAAACATGTCATAAAGAACTTCTAATACAGTTTGCTTTTGGAAGAAGAGTGGTAACTGCCACGCAAGCGTGCTCTCCAGAGTTCATATGCTCTTTTAAGAGGAAAGGCGAATGGTTCTGTTAAAAACAAAGCACGGTGTAATTTATGGCATTTGTTCTCACAGACTGACCCTTGATTACTGAGCTTTAGGAACAGAGTCTGTGCAGCAAACAGCACAGAGCAGGCAGAGGCTGTGTAAAACAGTTAATCCTGCAGGGGGGAGAGGCAGAAATGGATTTTTTTTGCAGGCTTCTTTCATTTTCTTTTGGCTTATTGCAGTTGTTGTTCCATTTAAGCTCTGCAAGGGTGAGAAGAAATCCGAATTACTAGATGCTCACATGGGATACCCATCCTCTGTGGTCTTTTCTCAGCCTAGAAGGTAGCAAGTCACCGACAAATGAGAGGCAAGTAATAGCTGTGTGACTCACCTTTTGGAGAGTCTCTGACGTGACACAATGATTTGCACTGTAGAATGAGATTCAGAGCCAGCAACAGCTGCCAGATTTTATTTTCTATTGCCTGTTTTGCTCTTGTGAGTAAACTTTCAGATGCTTCAGGCTAGTCCTTTACAGCTGGACATAGCAGAAGCACCTGTTGCTGCAGAAAGAAGTTTCTACTCTCTGAAACCACTTCCCAGCTAACTCCCAGGAAACCATTTCTCTCTAAAACAAATTCCAAGAAGGGCTGGTTCAGGCCAATCTCCATGAATGCTGCCAAAAGGCAGTATGGACCTGTTCATGTCAGTTTTGGCAACCTCTGCTGGAAGATACACATCCTATCCAGCAGTGTCTCCAAGCTCTAACTGCCACTGCCCAGCACTCCAAGTAAAGTGACGAGCTAATAAAACAGAGAGCAGAGCAGGGTCTATAACCAAATTTCCTTCCGCTTTGAATGGGACTAAACTACGTGAGAGAAAATTTATTACTAGTCTGAAAAACTCTATTTAGAGTCCTAAAAGTAAAAAATTAATAATTATTAATCAGGATAAGTTCTTTATGGCAGAAGAGCCACAGGATCTCGCTCCTGAGCACTCCTGTCTTGAACTATGAGCTCAGGCTTAGCCCTTGGATGAAGACAGGACACAGAGGAAAGGGGACAGAAAAGACCTAAGTCCTGGCTTGCTTAACTTCCAAGAAACGTTTGCAGATCTTCGTGTTTCAGTTTTACTCCGATTAATGAGAAAGAATTAGTGGTTAGATTGACCACCTGAGTGATTCCTGCTGTCGGGTTCGGATGCTGCTCAGAGACACTAGATGGCACTTTCTGTTTGCTACGTGCTTGGGGCCAGAAATAGGGCCCCTCTGGATGTTGGTGAGAGCTGACAATTATTTTTGAAGCAACTGGTGCATCCATATGGATCCTTGCTGACGAAAGCGACAAAAATATCCTGGTGCTCCATGTCGAGGAAAATGGGGAGTACAGAGCACCTAACTGCCTTGTGTCTTCTTTTTATATCTTCTCTGTGATGTAGCTTGTGGGGTGTTGAAACACGTAATTCACTTAGAGAACAGGCTGCGAACGGTTCTGTGTTCACGCTGCATTCTAGGGAAAAGGTTTTGGGGAAAGCTGGACGTGATACTGGCAGCTGTCTAAAGTGGTGATGGGGTATCATGTCACAGTCTGAAAGCGTGGGCTGCAGACCTGTGAGTCTGTTCAGCTACCTCACCACGTGTATCTTGTGTCATTCAGGGTGTCATAAAGGATCCCACAGCAAGTTCAGGCACCGTTTGTGGAAGGCACGGGTTATGTCTGCTCAGCATCTAGGTTTGTGTCTGGGTTGCCTCTCCGCTGAGGGAGTGACTGCACCAAGCTCTCATCATGTGTGGTAGAGACGTGATGAATCAAGGCAGGTAGCCGGCCACCTTATACAAGCACAGGTGCCCATTAGCCCTTCACTGACTGTTGACCAAGCATCCAGCCCTAAGAAGATAGATGCCTGAATTTGGGTAGCTGCAAAGGGAGGTGGACCCCACACCTAGTGAAGAGATGTGCTCTGTATTTGTCTCCTGATCATTTTAAATTCATGTAAGTTAGTGACTCCCACATGGCAACCATATAGTACAGGGTGTGTAGCTGCGTTACTCCAGCGAGGGGTCATTGGTGGGGAACCAGACAGCCATCACCAGTGCTGTTTGCCAGTGATGTGAATGGACAGGAGAGTAACACTGCAGTTGCAGCCTTGCAGGAAGAACCACTGGTCCAAGACAAAGCTATTTTTTTCCTAATTCAGCGCTGAGAAATCTCTGACTAAGTCCCTAACAGGTGTCTCCAGGCATGTATTTGTCAGAAACAATTTTACTAAATAGTTTTGGAAAAATCTACCCTGAGCTAATTGTGCAATTTTTGCTCCATGTTTGTCATGGTGCAACCACTCATTCTCATCTGGGCCATGCTGAATCCACAAGGATCTGCACAGTCCCGGGTTCCTCACATGCCACAAGCTGTGACACATCTCCGTTGTCCATTGCAAATGAATCTTACCTTTGGTACAAAAGCTGAAGCACTAGCAATTTGTGGAAAGGTCACAAAAAAGAGCAAGGAAAGATCTAGAGCAGATGCCTTAGTCTGCTGCAATGGGAGCTGATTTGTGTGGAATAAAGGCCCAAAAGATGCTAGTGATGGGGCTACGTCTACATTAGCATGATTCTCTCCCCTAGTGGTGCTGTGGCTTTGACTTGGAAGGTCCTTTCTGCCCCTGGATCTGGTGTTCTGCCCAAGCCTGAGCCAGTCACCAAGACATGTAAAGCAGCTTGCTAGAGGTTTTCAGGGCCATCAATGCACCCCATCTGCCATCCCATTTGTGAAGTTAAACCACATCTCCTGTTTCAAGAGGGGAGGAAGTACCTAAGGAGCCAGATTATACATGAACGAGGGGATCACACATTTATGCCCGCTGCAAGCAACTAGTAGAAAACCTGAGACAAGGATCTAAGTAAAACCAGTGTAAAGATGGTGCAAATTTATCCTGTCAAAAATAGCTGTTCAATCTCCCTTTAAAGCCTTTGCAATTCCTGTGTTCACTCCTACGACCTCCATCTGACAAGCATTAAATCGAAACAACACAAATCTACTATATTATTTACCTAAGAGGCTGGGGTTTTTCCAAAATGCAATTAAAGTTGCACAAATAGAACAACAAAAGAAATGTTGTATTTCTGCATGTGAACCAGGAGTTCAATTCCCACTTCAGAATCACAGAATCCTTTAGGTTGGGAAAGAACATCAAGACAATCAAGCCCAAACAGTAATCCCACTCTACCAAGTTCATCAGTAGACCATATCCTTAAGCACTACATCTAAACAACCTTTAAACACAACTAGGGATGGTGACTCAAGCACCACCCTGGGCAGCCTGTTCTAGTGCCTGACTACTCTTTCAGTAAAAAAATTGTAGGGCTGCCCACAGGTAGGTTTCTGGTGGCATCTGAGATATCCTTTCATATCTGAGATGTCTGGTTTAGGTGGACACATGCAGCACAGGGTCTTTGTCTTTCCACAGAGTGCATTTTGAGGCCATTCAGGACATCTTATATGGCACTGGGTGCCTGTCTTCAGGCAGGGCAGTCAAGCCTTCAGTTAACACAAGGGAAGCCGGATTGTTGTTCAATTCACCCTAGTTTCAGCAGCATTTCCTTCACTTTCCTCAGCTCCTCAGGCTCCACTGACTCTACTGACTGACTGTAATAGGCCTGGAAACACTTAGCTTGTGTGTGAATGCCAAGACATGGACACCACCCACTCCTGTCTGTTGTGTTTGCTGGATCAGCTATTGCTATTAACAGGTGACAGGACAAGAGGGAACTGGACCAGTTGCACCAGTGGGGGTTTCGGCTGGATATTAGGAAAACTGTATTTGGACAGAGGTTTATAAATTATTGGAACAAAATGCCCAGGGAAGCCGTGGAATCACCATCCCAAGAGGTATTTAAAAGCCATATAGATGTCGTGCTTAAGGAGGTGATTTAATGGTGTCCTGGCAGTGCTGGGTTAATAGTTGAACTCAATGATCTTAAAGGTCTCTTCCAACAAAAATGATCCTGTGATTCCGTGGTACAGGCTGAATCTGTTGCTGCACGGGCAAGTGACTATGCAGAGGGCTTGTCATTCCCACCTGTTGAAAAGGTGATCGAAGCCACCATCTCCAGAGACCCAAAAAACTCCTATTATGGTTTGATAGCCTAGTTAGTGGAAGCGACTGAAGGCAGAGGACCAAGCTCAGGAGATATGTCACATGATACATCCCAGTCTAACCAGTGTTACCAGTTTAGGAAAGCATGTATGTGATGGGAGCAGTGGGTAGGGAGACATGCACAAGGGACACTGGTCTTCTTTGCTAATGGCAAGCTGAAATGGCTCAGCTTTGACCCTGTACATCACAGAGACCTCTTAATTATTTGGACTAACCTGACTGTGGCCTTCTGGAGCTGTTCCAATTTAAGTTTAACGCTGCTGTGCTTAGGGCAGCCTGCTCCCCATTACAGGTTTGCAGAGGCTGCATACTGCAGGAACTGGGGGAGGTACTCAGGGACAGAGTTAATCAAGCAGCGGGACCGCCACAAAGTCTTTCAGTGTGGGTGCCTGGCACTGCAGCGGAGAAAGCTCAGGGGCCAGTCTTTGTGCAACAGAGTTGTGCTGGTGAATGCCTGTTATGATAGTTCATGAGGAACCTTTCCCTAGCAGCCTGCCTCCAATTGCCGTGGCTTTACAGCCTGAGCGTGGTAACTTCAGAGCACAAGGGGACCTGTTAATTATTCCTAGCAGCAGTAACCTAACGAAGAAGCTTTGACTGTAGTAAAGGCATTCTCTCAAGCTAAAGCAGCACCTTTTTATGGATGCTCTTTCTCGCTAAAGGACCACAAATACCTCAGTAGTTCATGTTTTATTCTGCAAAAGGGCATCAGGCAGACGCACCCCTTGACTGTAGCCATCCCCCACCTCTCCTTTGCAGGCACACTGCGTAAGCCCATTGCTCCTCGTCCATTTGAACTGCAGTACGTGACACGCAGCATCTTCTCTTTAGTCACCAGATGTGGCTGAAGAGCTCGCTGAATAATTTCTGGTGTTTTCAGAGCTTTACTGGCCAGGCTGATTAATGTTTAGTGAAAAACAGATTTATGACTTTGAAAGACCAGATACTGTCAGAGGATGAATGGCTGTGATCAGTGTCTCTCACAGGAGCTTCACTGACAGGTCAGCAGGAGGAGGCTGGTCCCTCCTAGGGCTCACACAGAAGAGGAGTTATGTATGGTAGACATTGAGACAAACACTGGGCTCCTCAGTTCAAGAGGGATGTGGAGCTGCTGGATACAGTCCAGCGTAGGGCAACGAAGATGATAAAGGAGGTGGAGCACCTCCCTTGTGAGGAGAGGCTGAGGGAGCTGGGGCTCTTGAGCTTGGAGGAGACTGAGGGGTGACCTTATCAATGTTTACAAATATTTGAGGGGTGGGTGTCAGGAGGATGGAACTGGGCTGTTCTCAGTGTCATGCAGTGACAGGACGAGGGGCAATGGTTGTAAGCTGGAACATAGAAGGTTCCACATCAACCTAAGAAGGAACTTCTTCCC
>JAOXOE010028185.1:0-16652 GCA_028565055.1 Phoeniculus purpureus | reverse complement strand
GGCAGGATTGGACATGGCACTTGGTGCCATGGTCTAGCCTTGAGCTCTGTGGTAACGGGTTGGACTTGATGATCTGTTAGGTCCCTTCCAACCCTGGTAATACTATGATACTATTATAGCATATGTGGGGTTGGTGAGTGTTCCTCACTCACCGTGTACCTTGCCTTCCACACAGGAACCTGGCAGGGAAGGATATTGAGGTACTTCCGAGGCTGACGGTAATCCCAGAACTTAAAAACAACCAGAAAGACAAGAAAAGTCAGGAGTCAGCTGCTGTACCTTCAGGCTGCAGTTTTTCCACACAACAGAGCAAAAAACATGCCAGTGTGCCCACATCATCACCAGTAACCCCATTCATTAGCAGCAGAGATGGCCCCAAAGGAAAAATGTCAAGCTATCAGCATCTGGCAGCATCCCTTAGACAACAAGCGACTTTGGATCATATTCACAGCAATCATTGCTTGAGTAATTAGAGTAGGGAGACAGGGAGCCTGCTTGGGCTTTCAGAGCTACGAGGTACCATGCAGGCTCCCGGCCAGTGTGTCAGTTCAGACTGGACATGAGCCCACCCTACTCATTTGGTAATGAAGAATCTAACCTTTCGCTTTGCTACAACACATGCCAATAGCATTTGCCTCAGAGTTTAGCTAAATGTGAATTAACTCTGTTTGGCTGCCACACAAAGCACACTACTTCTCCTCAAGTTAAAGGTCCTGCATAGCTGTGCTTGCAGGAAGACTGTGATCGATAACCTGGTTTGATTTGAGTTTGGAAGGCCCATGGGCTAGAGCAGATCTCACCATGACTTAGTACTACCAGTCTGAGACTAACAACACTGTATTAAGGGGAGAAGGATCTTCCAGCATGTGTGGCCCAACTCCTTCTGGCAAGCAACAGGCAGAGGCAGCTGTTTTCAGCTTCGGTACTGCCCAAACTACCACAAATTTGTGGCAAACATGTGCAGCCATCCTGCAATGGCTCCTCTGCCTGTTCTGTAAGCACAGCCCTGGCTCAACACACACAAACCAAATCCTAAGGATCCGGATCTTGCCAATGATGCAAGGACTCCTGAAGGCTTCGGCTGTAGAAGACCTGCTCCACCACCCTGACAGCTCCCAAGAAGCAAAACTTACCCTGACAGAGTTGTCCTGGCTGGAAGTGGCCAGTGTGTACTCATTGTCTGGATGCCAATCCAGCCCGTGGATTTTAGAGAGATGAGCTGCCAAGTACTCCACTGCAGTGCTGGGTTTCTGCAAGGAGACATTTTCCTTCTCAGCACTGGACTCCTGAAATTTGGTCTAGTTCTCTGGCATAAAGAGAGACACTTTAGCAAAGGCAAGAGACGTAGAAAACCCTCCTGCTGAGGAAAGGCAAACAGCTCAGCAAAAGGGATTGAAGGAAAGGTCCTGGGCAAATTGCAACCTCCAAGTGCAGGCCTGAGCCATGCTTTATACTCAATAAACCAGTTAAGTGCTGTAAGATCAGAAGCAAAACACTGATAGGAAGTGTTCCTGGGGAAGGAAACTATCCACATGCTCCCTTTGGCCTTGTCTCTAATTGCAATCAACCCACGGGAGATGTTCTGGATAGAGCAGTACATTTTTCTCTGTATTTATCTGTGACCAGAGGGATGCCTAAAGTGGGAATACACAATGCTTGCTAAAAAAACCCTCATCTTACCCTTTTGTCCCATATTCGGACATCCCCATCATGGCTGGTTGCTAAACAGTTGGCATTTTTCTTGTTCCATTTCACCTGGGAAGCTCCAGCTGCAGCACAAACAGAGCAGGTCAAGACAAGCAATCAGGAAGTAAATTAAAGCAAGAAGCAAAAAAGTAAATTTAAAAAGCAGAGCTTTAACCCTGGGTTTTGAGCTGCTCTTCTTAGCACAGGAAGGCACAGGCCAGAAGCCAGCAAGAAAGATAGCACGGAAGTTAACTCCTCAGCATAGAGTTTGTGTCTTGAAAGCCTCAAGGATGTCCACCATCATCTCTATCCGTGGGTTGTACCCGATTAAAATACATCCATTAGTTCAGATGGACCAAATGCCTTCAGACACAAACCGTAAGTTCATCACTTGCCTCTCAAATCCCTTCTTTTTATTCAAGCTACCTCCAGGTGCTGAAGGATTGATTTGTCTCCCCAACACCCTCTGTAACATCTGAGTGACATGGGTTAGGGGTGACCTGGTAGCGCTGAGTCAAAGGATGGACTGAATAAGCTTAAATGTCTCTTCCAACCAAACATATTCTGGGATTCTATGATCTGATCTACACAGTGAACCTCTGTTACTGATCTGTTATTAAAATACACATATAGGAAGCTCATCTGTCCAAAACCATCACAGAAATCAATGGTGGTGTATAGAAACTGGATGATGGCACAAGACAAGATGCTGTGATATATCAAGGGTCTCAGTCAAGTGCCTAATATCAGAAGTTGGCTGGTTATTGATAATAAGCAGCAAAATACTGCTGGGGTTGATGTGGATTGTTCAGACATTTTGAGAGAAATACAGGCTCTGTTCATCCTCAATCCATCAGTAAAACATTTTCAGCTCATTTTCAGAAAGGTGAGGGCCATGAGAAAGTGGAATGGATTTTGGCCTGCTGGTGACCCTCATCTTCACTGACCACACAGAGCAGATTCACCCTAGCAAAAAGCTAGTCCAGGGGAAAAAATCTGCAAATCAGCTGCAGGTAATTGAGCTGATTCACACACTGAAAGGTAGAGAAATGGCTGCACTAAACACATCTGGGAAGGGGAAGGGAAAAGTAAAGAAGGAAGAAAGCTCTCTGAGGATCTAGCTGCTGGGCTGGCTCAGCTGACCCATGAAACCTCACCCCAGGCAGCAGATGCAAACGCTGCTTCTCTGGGGTTCAGGAAAGTTTAAGCATTCCTGTGCTAGAGGTTTGCAGGCTGGGAGGGAAGGGGCGGGCACTGCCTATGTGTAGCCTAAGGAGATTGAAGAGATCATAAGAGATCTGTGCTACAAGGAAGGCTGCTATACTGGATAAGGAACTCAGGAAAAGGATGTTTTGCCTGTCACTTGTACTCTGCCCAGTTCCACCATGCAGCTGGTGAGGACTGACATGCAGCACCTGCCAACAGGAGGAATTCCAGGCAGCTGGGCAGTTGTGCTACCAACAGCTGGGACATGTGTGGCCCAAAGAGCACCTTAGTGTCACTGCTGCAGCTGCCCACATGTTTGAGGTGCCCCAGGCAGAGCAGACACCCAGCTCCTCGGTCAGGCAGGTTGAGGGTTGGTGGCATTCAACACCACTGCCCAGGCTGTGATTTTGTTTCTCAGCAATTCAACTAAACATAAAGGACACAGAGAAATTGCAGACAGGCAATGCAGGATATGCAGTGCAGCAGGGAAGAAGCTACATCTAGAAGGCACAAGCAACTGCCCACCAATTTCAGGAGAGCCAGTCCAGGCACTGACACCACCCTCCAGGGTTGGGAACCTCCAAAGGCTCTACATTCCCTTTGAATTCTGCTCCTGTGAATGCAGCCATGAACTAGAGCCTCTCAAGCTGCTCTGACATGGGACAATCACATGTTGGTGGCACTTCCTTAATTCAGAACTGTTAATTCTGGATCAGCCATAACAGAATCCAGAGAGATGCTGGTGCTGGTGTCAGTGCAGTTGGTGCTTTCAGCCAATGAGCTCTGCCATGTTCAGCCTCAAAGCATGAAGGGCAGGAGGAACAACAGCAGGGGCACATCACACTAAATGTAGGTATTAAACAAGCCTAGACCACACACACTCTCCATACTTACCAACTGCAGAGAGGGAGACCGTAGGCTTCCTGGTGTCCCTGAAATACAATGTGGCTAATGTGAGCACCCACAGCCCAGCCCAGCAGGTCCAGCCTACCCAGTGAGCTCATTGCTATTCCAGGATTAATTTTATTGCTGCCTCTCTGGAGTCCTGACCACAATACAATCCACTAAGTGGAATAAAGAGGCAACCAGCTGGAGAACAACAGCCATCCTGTCCTGTCACCACATAGTCCAGCAAGTTTAGGACATAGGATGGAGTTGGAGGGGACCAGAGGGAGGAGAAATACATTCACAGTGTGGCATTGCAACTGGCAGGCAAGGGCAATGGGCTCACAGAGTATTGCTGCAGGAAGCTACAAATACTCTTCCCCAGGAGAATTAAAAAGGAACAAACTTAGCTGTGGAAAAACTTAACAAAAGTTTGATGCATTTGTCAAGCCTTTGCAGATCCCAACAAAAGGCAGACAGAGCAGGGAGTTCAGAGCAGAGACCTGATGTCTGGCATGTAACAACAAAATCCACAGGATACAACTCAGCTGTGTGAAGACTCTACAGACCAAATTCTGCAGTAGTCGAAGCCTGTGCAGCCACCATGACAATTCCTAGCAGCTAGGACTCAAATGAAGGCAAGAATTCACAATATCACACAATGATAGGACAACAGGTCACAATTTTAAGCTAGAAAAGGGAAGATTTAGGCTGGATATCAGGAAAAAGTTCTTTCATCTGGTGGTGGATCACTGGGACGGGTTGCCTAGAGAGGTAGTGGAGACCACATCCTTGGAGTTGTTCAAGATCAGGCTTGATGGGGCTCTGGGCAATCTGTTCTAGTTACAGATGGCCCGGCTTGTTGTAGGGTGGTGGTTGGACTAGATGACCTTTAGAGGTCCCTTCCAACACAATACATTCTATGATTCACTCTTCGAACTTGCTCCTCAGGAACTCACCTACCCTTCAATGAAAAACAAGTCATGAAAATAAAGAACATTGCCCTCAGCTTTTTGCATTTGCTGAAAAGCAGAACAATCTCTGGAATGGACTGCACCTCTTCCTCTTAAGAATTTCGATCTAATCCAAAAGCTCTTTTGTATGAAAAATGAAGCCAGGAATTTTCAGCTGCCTTTAGTGCAGGGCTGATGTTCTGCTGGGGACTCTGGCCCCAGGAACCTCACAGACCTCACAAATGGGATGCAGAGGCTACTCAGAGCCCACATAAGGGAGCATTTCTGGACAAGGGAGACATACAGCCAGAAAATGATGGCAAGGCACATGAGAGTTAAAGCAGGGCTTCTGATAACTGTATTTGGCGAACTCTATTTTTTGCTTGGCACTGATAGTATCACAATAAAACACAACCAGTAGTTATTGTCTGTCTTTTAATCACACACTAAAACTACATTGCCATTCTCAAGCACCATTTAACCAAGGATGTAAGTGCTTCATAGGAGTTAAACAAGCTCAGAGTAGCCTGGTGCAGTGGGGTTATATAATTATCCTCCCATTATAACTGAGCAAAGGAGGCAGAGAGGAACAAAGTGACTTGTCAGGGATCATAAAGAGCTGCTGCACATCCATCAGGAAAGCCCAGCAGTCCCAGTGTCAGCTCCTGGCTTCTCAGGTGTGACATCCAGGCTTTTAATATTAGTGGGTTTCCCTGAAATTACAGCATAAAGCACCAGGATTCAAGGGAATGCCCAAGCAAGAAAGGGTTCCACTAACTTTTGTGGCAAAGGGCTGCAGGATCATGAATGGTCTTTGTTTACTCAGCTAGAAACCTCAACAGGTTCACCCTTGGGTTCTAGGAAAATATGTGAAATGAGTGACCAGTGAGGCCAGCTGGTATTTTTTCCAATCAAGATGTGGCTGTGGCTTAACATACTGTTCCATCATCCTTCACTAACTCTGAACTAACTAGCAAACAGAGACACAGAATTGTCTTTGAGATTATGGGAAGCAGACAAAGCCCCTGTCAACCTGGTTGAGGAGCAGGAGCCATCCATACATGCTCTGCCCTACAAGCTGCTAATTACAAAAAGGAGACCAAGCTTCTCCTTGTAGCACAGAAACATACTGATTCTTACTTGATGTCCCAGATGTAGATGTAGGTGTCAACAGAACTGGTGACCAGCAGGTCTGGCTCAAACACCGCCCAGTCTAAGTCGCTGCAAATGCAAAATCATAGTAGGTCAGTGGAGAAAAGCCCACACAGTTTCCATCAATTTCTCATCAGCTCCCAGTACCTTTCTCCAACAAATTCATGGCTACTCCATGATGTCTACTGAAACTCTTTAAGTAAAAAGCAAGATCTTAATCATTTCTCTAAGTAAATTCCAAGAAACAATGAAATGCTTCTAAGTAAATTCCAGTGAGGCATCCTCCTGGCCCTGAACTTTACAACTGTTGTGTGTGTGCTCTTTCCACCACAGGCAAAGGGACATTTCTCAGTGAATCCCCAGTTACCCCACATTCTCGGCATCAACCTTTTACTCTGGGACACCTTCCTGTTGGGCTCCCCAGGTGCACCCAGGACACAAACAGCCTCCAGTCAGCCATTCTGCTTTCCAGAGTCAGGAGTTGAAGTAAAACAGTCCTTCACCTGCATTTCCAGCCCAGCACTAAAATAGAGCCCTACAACTAGAGGTACAATGTCCCCTGAACCACCGTCACACACAGTGGTCTTAATCTTTGGGACTACCTGCTTTAATTAAGCTGCCATCACACAGAAACATGGCTGGGATTTGCTTTAATAAATATGCCGCTGTCTGTTTCCCAGTTGATGGCTGCTGTTCACTCAAAGGAGAGGAGCCTCTGACAGTGATGCTTGAACCCATCAAAGCCTTAGATGATATACTGGGGGAACCAAGAGAGGGGTAAGCTGCTTCATATGTGGTCTCCAAGTGGGAAGGCAGTATGGTCCAGAAAGATGAGTAAAACTAGGCTCAGAGTAGAGCCAGAGCAGGGCCAGAATTGAAATATTCACTTCCTACAAAGTAAAGCATTGCTTTCAATCTAGCTGTCCACAACATGGCCTGTTCCTCACCTGATCACACGTGTATGTCCTTGCAATGATGTGCAAACTTCCCCATTGCCTTCCTTCCACTTATACAGGTCAACTCTCTGATTGCTCTGATGAGAGAAAGTAGACAGCGTCAAGCAAACAAGGCAGGATGGAAATCTGTGTTAGGACAAGGTTCTCTTCATCCTGAAAAACCTCAGACAATGAAGTCATATTGTGATCACAAAATCCCTTGCCCACAGCAAGAGAGCAAAGATAAACCTGCAGGCTGCAAAGACTCAAAAGTTTATGCTTTAATTGCACCCACTTCAATCTGGAAATAAGCAACAATGGGAGAAAAAAAGTCACATTGCAAAATGTTTCCATTAAATGATGTTATTGGAGCTTTTAGTTCCTAACAACATACTGTAACTATAAGCAACGAGCAGCTAGAATCTCTGCAGGAACACCCTGGCAGCTTGGTCAGATTCACAACTGGAGTTTGCAGTGAGAGGGTGACACCTCATCACTGATGCTCCTCAATTCTCTATTCCCTTCTGGGATAGTCAGGGCCATTGCCAAACACAAACCAAATGAATGGCTTCCAGATCACCTTCTCAAGGGCACTTCCATCCTTGCCAGCCTTAAGTGCTTATCGCTAGCTGTAAACCACAGGAGCAAACCAGATGAATCAATGACATTATTTAGGGATTCCTCACTCCAAATGGAGCCACACACAAACTTAAATGAAACTAGCTATTTACCTGAAACTAGCTATTGTGCTCTAAGTTTGTGTTCTGCTTCAATTACGGTTCACTTCAGCCCTGGGCAACCCTAAACTTGCTGGGGCAAGAATGGCCTCTTTTGGATCCATTATGGCACCAAGGACAGTGGGCCATGGTAGGAAATTCAGAGTGATTTTTGCAAAACCAGAAATAACATTACTTCAAAAATTTGATCTTTATTTGCTTCTTTTCAAATGTACATGTAGATGAGGAAAGACGTAATAGGCTTCTCTTTCGGTTTTTTGTGATTAGGTGTTTGGTTTTGCAGTTGGCCTTTTTAATCCCGAAGTTGCTTCACATGAACTTAAACTTGCAGATGGATAAAACCACCTCAACCTTCCTTGAAATTGAAGGTCTTCTCCCAGCTCTAGCAGCTCACAGCAGGGCTGCACATGAGCTCAGAGCAAGGAAAATTCTGCCTGTTTCTTACTGACAGAAGGATTTAAGAGGGTAGAGTGATATTACCCATGGGATTTGTCCAGGACTCTGAGAGCTAATACTACAAGATAAGGATTACCAGAAGTTCCTCAAGCTTTTGGTGGGGCAGCCCACACCGAAAGTGCTGCCAGTAGCAGCAGCTGTGGGGGAGTAACAGCTCCTCCCATCAGGAACATTTGCTACAAAATGGGATTCTCGTCATAAGTGTCCCTATACACTTGCAACAAATCTCATCACTCTCTTGTTCAGGCATCTGTGACCATCCAGAAGTAACAAGAATCTGGAATGGAAACCAATGGCACTTCTTAACCAACAGGTAGAGAGTCCTCAGCAGTGTGTCTGAGCCAGAGGGCAGACACAGCAAAACGACATGTTTCAGCACTTCTGGAAAGTAATTAATAAAAAATAAGCAACTGTTATCCAAGCACAAGGACAGACTCTGCCTGCAACGCTTCAGTTAATGGTACTGCAAACCGGGCAAAGCTGCTGGCAAACAGGACAGCAGCCTTTTACAGTCCCTGGCCATCCACTCCTTCAGACAGGCTGAATTCTGGTCCTAGACAACGGAACTCCAGCCAACCAGCAAAGGACACAGTCCTGACCCCAACTGGAAAATCTGCCTGACCTCAGTCTAGGGCTTCCTCACCTGATGTCTCAGCAACTACCTCTAACTCACTAGTGCCTTAGCACCTCCATTTATATACAGGAGCAGCATCATCTGATGCCAGCTACAGCTGGTTTCAGTCTGGAAGACAAAAGGGTCTTCTGTCTGCTCAGGACAGCAATAGATGGGAGTGCTCAGATGGGTAAGAGAGGCTCAGTTTCCCTTTGCCACTCACATCAGCATTAACCCATCACAGTTCACTGCCCTCAGAGTGTTTCTGCCCTACTCGTGGCCTGTACAGCTCATTTTCTCGTTTGGTTGTCATGGAGTGTATTCACAAGTGGCACCGAAGGACATCTTTATGCAAGTTTCACCAGCTCTCCTCTCAGAAGTGGAGAGCAGCTGAACGCATCTTTAACATGTCAACAGTGTGCCAGAGCTGGGAGAACACAGGATAGGGAAAGTCAGAGAGCAAAATATCAAAGGCTCCTAACTCACATTGCTCTGCTTTTAAGCTTAACTTTAATTTCAAGTGTAGCCAGTATAGGAAGCAAAAGGAACAAAATTCCCAGGAAATTCTTCAGCTAAAGTGAAAAAAAGATGAAACTTCTCCACCTCTAGGACTCTTGAACTGTAAAAGCAGACATAATCCAGCAGCTGAAGAGCATGTGCCCAAGCTAGTGCTGGATGCTGTAGCACTGTGGCTGAGATGGTCTCTAGCAGAAGCTCAGGACTCTGAGTGAATAAGCAGCAAAGTATAATGGACCCAGAGGAGATCAGAGCTAAAAACTGCAGTCCAATCTCAGATAGCCACTGCTGATTCTTCAGATTAACCTATTTACTTCTCCATGCACTGAGTCACTCATCATTGACTCAGTCCCTGTGCAGTCAGCAAACCAAGATCATTACAGCGGTGAGCCAGTATTGACTAGTGCTATTTATGGACCCCACCACATCCCAGCAGGAAGGCCAGGAGGTGAAAACAAAACAGCAACGAGCAAGAAGTTAAAGAAATGCACAAATCTCATAATGGAATGGATGTTAGAAAGACAACATGACCCTCCTTCCTTTCAGAAAAGGACCACTGGGATGCCCAATTTATTTAGGAAGGTTGTTTATAAGAGACAAGCAAGCGAAACTAAAACTAGAGCCTAGGAAAAAGGTGGGTACAGCTGGGTTAATGGTTGAACATCATGACTTTGAATGTCTTTTCAACTGAATGATTCTATGAGGAAAAACTTCTTGACTTTGAGGGTGCCAGAACCCGGGAAGAGGCTGCCCAGAGAGGTTGTGGAGTCTCCTGCTCTGAAAAGATTCCAAACCTGCCTGGATGCCATCCTGAGCAACCAACTCTAGGCAAACATACTCTGGCATGGGGGTTGGACAAGATTATCTCCACAGGTCCCTTCCAAACCCTATCATGATTCTATAAAAAGTAGATTTAACACTGACCAACCAATAACCATGAGCCATCAAGGCAAATACCTCACTGGCAGTAAATCACAATTAGGGAGTGATCTCACAGTGTGACCTTACTGTGCCAGCTTCAAGTCCACCCTGTTATAGACCAGAGAAGATGATGACTTTTAACTGAGTGAACTTACCGAAGCTGCAAAGTAGTACACATAGCTGTCATGGGGGTTCCACTGCACTGCCCCAATATCCCATTTGCTTTGCCGGGAGATCTTTCGGTGACCCTCATTTGGTGCATCCAGGTTGACTATGTAGAGGAAACGGCGGCTGCAAGACACATAGGCACAAAGAGGTTGTGTTGCATGGGACTGATCTCCAAACCATGAACTCATGTGGAGCTCACAGCCTTGTGTCTAGAGGACCAAAGGAGAGTAGTATTTGACAAACCTGATGAAAATACTATTCCTGGGAAGGCTACATTTGACCACATACTTAAAAAAGAGCTACATTTAAAAAAAAAAATAGACTCATACCACAGCTCAGAGCATGGAAAGCTCAACATAACTGGGATACAAAAAGAAAATGCTGCAAACACATCCAAATGGGCTTTACTGGCCTGACACTGCAGCAGCAGAGCTGGGATGGCTCAGGGTTGCGAGTGCAATGCAACAGCTTCACAGGACTCAGCCAGGAGAGGCTGCTCTGAGCATGAGTTAATGAGCCTTGACAAACATCAGATGATTCTGTGATTGTGGGCTTCTGTGTGTCTGGGGGCCTTGGTTCTGCAGACAGCAGAGGTGCCCCTGCACAGAGCCAGCTCAGCTGCAGCAGCTTGCTAACGTGGGTGGACACAGCATGGCCTGGATCACAGAATAGCTGATGTTGGAAGGGAACTCATAGGTCATCTAGTTCCAACCCCCTGCCATGGGACATCTCTCACCAGACCATGTTGCCCAGAGCCCCATCTAACCTGCCCTTGAACATTTCCAGGGGTGGAGCACCCACAACCTCCCTGGGTAACCTGTCCCTGTGCCTTAGCACCCTCACAGGGAGGAATTTCTTCCTCAGATCTAACCTAAACCTCCCTTCTTCTAGTTTGAAACCATCCCCCTTGTTCTGTCATCCCCTCTGTAAAAAGTCTGTCTCCAGCTTTCCTGTAGGCCCTGTAGGATCTGGCTCCATTACCTATCTTAGCCAACCCAGTAAGCAGCTGACATATTTGCAGAATGCTAAACCTGAGCTCATCCATCCTACTGGATGTGGCCACCTCCCCACAAAGCCCAGCAAGGAGCCTCTCCCTTCTCCCTCCCCAGTGTGAATCACCTCACAAACAAGATGAGCTGCCCAGAAATAATGAGCCAGCTGAACTCTAATGGAAGACCATCACCAAAACATAATGGCTCTGCACACCAAGAATCTTCCCAAGGAACATACAGAACATCTTTGCTGTCTTTCCTGAACAGAGCTCTCAGGGTTCCCTACCCTGAACGATGAAGATGCTGATCCCTCTGAGGCTGTCACAAAAGCTTTAAAAAAAAAAAAACCAAAAAACAAACCACAAGCAAATCCAAAGGGATGCTACACACAGAAGAGAAGCTGGGAAAAGGCAGAAGGCCACAGACCTGATGCTGAAACACAGACAGGCTGTCCCCAGCTTGCTGTTCTTGGCTCAAATAAGCAAGTTGTGAAACTGGAGAAAAAGGCATCATGTTAGATCCAAACCAGCTGCTGAACTGGTTATTCCAGTGCAGGGCTGCAGGACAAAGTTTTTAGGTGGAAGAAACCTGGGTCTCTAAGTTGTACGAAAGGACTAATTTCCCCTAAGTCTGAGCAAAGGTCACCTGCAGCAGACATCCTAACTGGTGCAGTAATTGTGTCACTATTAGCATTGAAACGCAGCAGCTGGACAGGCATCTGCTGAGCTGTCTGAAGACTTACCCTGGAGGTGGCTACCAAGCGTCCAGCCCTCCTGGGAGCTCTGGCAGCTCAGTCTGTGGCACCTACTGCTCTTGATGAACATCAGCCTGCACTGAAGCAGCAGAGGAGCAGCTCAGAGCACCTGGCTCTTCCACCCAGCAAATTCTACCTTAAGGAAATTATTTAACCTGTATTTCAAGCAGAATTCACAGTGTACTTCATGAAGTTCCACCTACTATGAGTGGACTTGGGATAATATGAATCAGGAAAGCAACGATGGTGTTTTATTGTGCTGCCACTGCTGCCTTTCCATGCTGTATTCCATCAGAAATGTGAACTAGAATCCTTTTCATCAAGCCTTGAACACAATTCAGCAGCACCTTTTGGAAACCAGCCCTTCAACTGAGATCATGGAAATGAGGCTCGTGGAAATGACTGTCTCATATTTCTAACAGGGACTATCACACTCACCCTGAGAGCACCGCACGCTGTCCCAGGCAATCCACTGACATCGCCGTCGCCTGTTAAAGAGAAACACAGCAGCACTAGATTATACCTGCCTCATCAGCTTCTCTGTCCAACACAGAGGGGAGGGTCGGAAAAACCTGAACAGTGAGAGTCTGAACCTGAACCTATAGTGATAATCAGGGCTATTATCTGTGAGGAATGGCCGAAGTAACATCCCCTTAAAGCACAGGCAGGTCACGGGTGTAGCATCTGATTTTGGGATGCAGGAATTGTCTTTGTTAGAGGAAATGGAAGACAGGACCTGGCTGACACCATTACACACATTGAGATCTTGCTCCCTTTTCCCTACTGTGGCACTCAGAGCTGCAGTCTTTCAATCAGAAATCTCTGATAATCTGTATTAACTAGTCTCTGCCCCTGCTTGGAAGCGTCTCTGTCTCACTCTCTTCTATTGCAGGGTCAAATTTAATTATATACATACTGAAAGAAAGAGAAGTGAAACCGTTTGTGTATGGATGATCTCCAGAAAGGAGAGATGGATGAGAGGCATCAGAATTTACTTTGGCATTGCTTGTAAAGAAAGGTCAGAGATAACTTAAATGCCATAAGAGAGGAAAAAAAAAGTAGAATTGATTCCCCCTCTTTTTGTTCAGAATGTAATTGGCCAATCACCTTGTTTAACTGTCAAGAGAACAAAGGGAATTTTTTCTTGGAAAGCTCAAGAATTCAGTTCATAAACACAGAGACTACTTCAATGCAGGTGCAAAATCAGAATATGCCCCATATTCTACAAACTAACTGCTGTCATCTTCAAAGCAAACACTCTGAAGGCTTAGGAAGTCTCTGTTGCTGTTCACGATCTTGTTAAACACTGTCAGCATGGCTGTAATATGACTTCAGGATGTCCTACAGCTACTACTGATGAGCAGCACTAAAAATCAGACAGACAACATGACAATCCCTCTCGTCCTCAGTTAGATTTGACAAGAGATTAACCAACAGAAACCTCTTGTTTTATTTAACCAGGGCCTCACTTCCTGCTTCCAAGTAGTAAATCCAGTCTTCCAGCAAGGTTTACCTAGTCCTAAAACTACAACTGGGAATTAGAAGCTGTTTTTTTAATCTCTGAATGGCAAACCAATAATGCCAGTTTCCTATATTTCACAGCATCCTGTGAAACAACACAGTGGGTCACTAAATTTATAAGAAAAAGAAAACCAAGCAGGAGACAAAGTTTTTCCAGATGATATACATTTAACTTCTGAGGAATTAAAATGAGGATCTAATGATTTACTGAAGTGAGGATCCAGCTGTTACCAGACCCAGGACTTCCTCATGTGCTAAACAGCTGGTCAGTCAACATATTTCATTCAGCTGGGGTCATCTTTCCTCATGACAGAAACAAAAACATCAATTACAAGTGATTGATCATTTCATATACGAGTTTATTTTTTTCTGGTGTTTGCACCAGGATCTCATAAATCCTTACAAATTGTTTTTAATCAGGAACATGGGTAAACTTGTTTTTCCAGGCACATCATAAACTACAATGAACAACTGGAATGAAATAAAGTTTCACATATCGGGCTGTTTCACCAGTGAAGTTGTTTGATGGCAACAAATGGTTTTCTACAATACTACAGACTTAACTGTGCAACAGACAAAAAACCCCAACAGCTCTTATTTAACATAGGCCTCAGTGTATCAATACGTCAGTGTTCACAGCATAACCCTTCCAGAAGCAGGGAGCTGAAACAACAAACCAAGCCAAAAGCAGTTTTTATCCTAAACCAACAGGACAGCTGGAATTGCTGTTTACAAGTCACAGTTGTGTGAATCAGACTGCAGGAAGTACTGCACACTTGAAAACCAGCTCTGAGCCTGCAACATCTTCGGAGACTTCACACAACTATTTGGCGTTTCCCTTGATTTCCCTAGGCCAACCAGAAAAGACACCTTTTCATGTCTGCGCTTACATTCAGTTTGAACCTCAATTCATTTTGTCCATGTGAAAGGCAACAGACTGAGCCAATTTGCCAGGTTACTGGTTTCCAAGAGCTGCAAACTCTTAGCAAGACAAACCAGCTCCCTGTAGAGCTACCTTGCTGGCTACTCACCAAGTTCTATAAATGGTACTATTTCAACTTGGGTGAGGTGAGGTTTCATCTTTTTCGGACAGTGTAGACAGTCTGACAAGAGCCCATGGATCGCAGTTAAATCAGAAAAGTACAGAGACTGCCACCTCCTTCAGCCTGTAGAAGAACGTGATGCTTATAGGCAGTGCTGACCCCAAATTACCCTGAGATTGTCGGCAGCGTTACAGGCTAGGTTGTTGTAGTTTTCACAAGACGGCAAATGAAAACAGCTGCAGGCAGGTGTGAGCTACAACTACAACCACTGCCCACTCTCTTGGCTCGTTTCCATTTTAGCTGGGTTTGGATTAGGGATTTTGAAGACACTGAGGCCTACATGCAGGTCTCAAGCCTGGAACCAGATAATTACAGAAAAGGTATTTCCATTTCTCAAGCTCAGGTTTCTCAAGATGCAAAAACATTTGCCTGCTCCTATAGAAGGCTCAAGCACAAACTTATAAATTAGTTGAGCTTGAAGCAGTAGCACAGCAGCCACTGAATCTCTCTGCTTTCACATGAGAGGGCAAGCACATCAGAATGGCTCTAGAAAGATCAAAAGCAACTGAGATATCGGTAGTTAACCTCCCTATTAAGGTACACGCTTGCACAACAGTGAAACAAACCAACTGCTGCATAAGGGAATGGAAACACCTGCTCCCTCCTCTCTGGATTCCACTACACCAGATATTCTGAATAAGTAACAAAACCATGAGGATGTGTATCTCCTGAGCCTGATGCAATTAGAATCTGCGATCCCGAAGGACATACCTTCATATCACATTACATTTCCTGAGAGCATGTCTTCACCAGTGGGCAAGAATGCTCTAACATATGCTCCAAAAAGAAAGCAAAACTGATAGGAAGCTTCTGATATATTAAACTGAAAAGACAATGGGCTGGATGTAGTATAGTGGGATCATAGAATAGCTTAGGTTGGAAGGGGGCTCAAAGATCATCCAATTCCAATGCCCTGTCATGGGCAGGGCCATCTCTCACCAGACCATATTGCCCAGAGTCCCATCCAACCTGGCCTTGAACACTTCCAGGGACGAAGCAGCCACAACCACCCCAGGGCAACATGTTCCAGTGCCACAGCACCCTCACAGGGAGGAAATTCTTCCCAAGATCTGCTCTAAATCTGCCCTTTTTTAGCTTGAAACCATCTCCCTCGTACTGTCACTAGAGTTCCTTGTAAAAAGTCCCTCTCTGGCTTTCAAGTCAATCCCCCAATGGTGAATGCCGAGCCGAGGTCAAAGCAGACGAGCATTCCCAGAACTACTTTTTCAATCCTTCTGGATTTCCTGCTGAAGTAGCTCATAGCCACCCTGACGCAGCCAAACTGCCAAGGCCTGATCATCCACGTTCCTTACACCAGCGACTAGGAAAACTCCTAAACAAACTCCGTGGGCAGTTCTAGAGCGGATTCACGAACAAACCCGGCCTTTTTACTATTTATAACAAAACCCAGCCCACTTTTCCTGGCAACCGAGCAAAACTCCACAAGGCCTACTGCAGCCGATAAACGGTCTTGGATGAAAAACGAGGGCAGCCGTGTGGGAACGGGTGGTGTCTCCTGTCCGCCCTCTTAACAGACTTTAAGGAAAACACCGCACATTTAGTTCAAACCACCGCGAAGGCACCTCACGAATCAAGGCGTTACCGCGGGAACGACCACCTAGGGAACGACCCGCCCGGGGCCGAACTCCCCAAGCACCCTTGTCTCATCCCAGGTCACCGCCCGAGCCAGAGACCGGGGTCCCCCCCGAACCTGCGCGTCGCGGAACTCCACCACCACATTCTCGCTGCTCCAGCGCGCCGCCATCTTGGGCCGCCCCCGGGGCTGGCAGGGAGGAGGATGTGGGGGCGGTGCTGCGCATGCGCACAGCGACGTGAGAGCATGTGGAGGCTCCCGGGAAATGTAGTTCTTTCTACTCATCCCCCCCAACACGTTCTCCTTTCCCGGTCCTCCGCTGAACCGGGCAGCACCCGCATGGCTCGGCTTCACTGAGAGGCTTCGCTGCGGCGGGAGGGCATCCCCTGACACAGCCTCTGTCTGTGTGTGTGGGGCGGTGTTTCACTCCACGTTCTCCGCATGCAGCGGATCTCCGCGG